>NMRB01002461.1:54995-96332 GCA_002633025.1 Notospermus geniculatus
CAGACCACTGGGAGCATACAACTCAACAAATCACTTTACCGGTACCTCTCACAGTTTTTGAACATAAGTACATGTAGTTGGTCTCAGTCTGGTGTGAAAACCGTGTTGAAAACAAAAGCGAATCGTCCATACGAATGAACGAATTGCTGCAGAAGAGGTCTGATGACTGCCGAAAACGTCAAAACTGCTTGCTGCGCTGTGTTGATGCTGTGACGTTGCGTCATTTGACGGCCAAAACGGCAGAGATTTTGGGCTGTGACGTCACGTGAAGAACCTCTATAGTGCTTGTTTCATTTCCATAATTTCCTAGGCTAGGGCCTATCGGTTTTTCTAATATTTCTTACCGACAACAGATGCTCCTCTCCTGGCAAAGGCTAGGGCATACTGCTTTCCAAGACCTGCAAATGAATGGTTAAAATCATGTCATAACGGCAAAATTCTTGAAGAGTATGAGTGCAGTGTGAGAGTATGACATGAATGAAGACAGCCCATGAGCCGAGATGCCTACCCCCAGGTGGCCGGCCGTCTTGGCCAAGAGCAGAAAAAAAGTGATATTTCTAGTAGATCAAGTATGTTTTTTAAGTGTTCGTAAGGACACCGGATCGGACCGAATCGGAGCATAAAGTCACCGAATCAGAATCAATTAACATTAATGTTTCTTTTTAAACACAATAATTATGAATTATAATGACTTAGAAATAAAAATAAAATGCATCTTTACACTTTGACGTTGAATTTTGTGTTAGAAATCTGCAGCATGAAACACACAAACTGTGACGGCAAGCACTGTAGTGCCGCCATGGCTGTCTCGACAGTCTAATCAATTGTCTCCCGGATAATACGCAATATCTGTTCATTATATTCCATAAACATATAGGCCTAACAACTTGCGGTTAACATGGTTAAACTTCATATTCGGTGCAACAGGCCTAGGCCTACATGAATGATAGCGGTCTGATTTGGTTGGTCCGATTCGGTGTATAACGCAACGATCCGAACCAATTTTTTAAGCCTTCTTAGCTAGGCCTATCTCTGATAGACAGTGATTAGCAAACAGAGGATTCCAGGATCATTGCAGGAGGCCCAAAGAAAACAACACAAAGTGTGTAGCTAGCCTACATGGTGTATTTGGCCCTCTACATTTTCTTGACACACCCTGTAGTCTTTTGATGATGATTTTTGATAGCAGCATTTCAGCAGAACTCATGCTTGCGTCTAAAAAACAAGAAAGAACAAAGTGACAACCTCACCTCCACCTGCACCGGTAACGAGTACAACTTTTCCATCAAATCGAATTGGATTTGCAGCCATGACTTGACTTATTATCACAAAATTACCACAAAATAGGACAAAAAAGAGGACTTCAGCCTCACAATTAGTTTGCCACTTGACCGATATGTGGCAGTAAAAATCCAATATGTCTGCGCCCTGTAGACTTCCGGTTTCAAGATTTCTCTGAAAAATGCAACAGTTTTGGCCTATTTTGACCACTTTCCACAATGGATGACATTCCAAGAGTAATTCGAATATCCACAGAAGATGGAAATGACATGGATTGGAACGTACAGTCGTGTCAAGTGGCTTTCAGAGATGCTCTGGTCAGATTTTACTACTAAGAATTCTTTACCATGCACTGACTTCATACAAGAAGAATTCAAATTCAAATTCAAATTTTATTTCTGACATCATCCATCGTCAGACATACATTGTTCTTATTTTGAATGATTGTACTTTTCAGGAAGTGATAACACAGGTTTTACCTGGCACAGCAGTCACGGCATTTGAATGTAAGTTTTAGTTTAGGCCCAGCCCCAGGGCCTAACCGACCAGGGCCCGTGTTCCCGAAGCCGTCGTAAGGTTAACGATGTCGTTACGCTATGCATTTTACCAGTTTAACGACATCGTTAACCTAACGAAGGCTTCGGGAACATGGGCCCAGGACCCATGTTCCCGAAGCCGTCGTAAGGATAACGATGTCGTTTAAAACTGGAAAAATACATAGCGTAACGACATCGTTAACCTTACGACGGCTTCGGGAACATGGGTCCTGTACGGTAGCTCCCTACCTAGGCCAAGGCTAGGCTGTTGGAGCTTAAATGCCTACTGGTACATAAATTTTGTACCGGTGTAGGCATATCTAAAGCACATACACACCACACAGGCACCTCTGAAACAGTCCAGGAAAAGTCCTTAACATGAGGAGTCCGCTCTCACGTACCTGCTGCAAAGGTCAAACTGCGCTCAGAGTTCTGACAGCAGTATTCGCAGAGGTATCAAGGCCTTGCACAGGTATAAAGCCCCTGGGCGGAGTTTTCTGAAGCTACATCTGCAATCTCCGTGACCAGCCTCTTCACTAACAAAGGCATACTAAGTCTACCTGTTGGCTACCCAATGCATGGCATAATCTGTGGCAATGTTGATGTAACAGTAAAAATGGCATTCCAGAAATAGGCTGGGGACTTCTTTCCAGCCTATATAATAGGAATACAGGTATCTGCATTGGGTGCAGGAAATTATCCGTCGAGATTATGTCGTGGGTTGAGTGGTACTTTTAGCGCAGTGTGTCCCTTATGAAAAGAAAAGCTTCCAAATTTGAACGCCAAAATTGGAAATGATTCTTTTTGTTTCTTATTGCCTGAATGGACTAAAATTATGTTCACTTTTTTACTTTGGTTGGTCATTTAGTTCCATCTGAATTAAACTATTCTGATTTGTTTCTTTCAGATGAAGATGAAGATGGAGACAGGATCACTGTTCGTAGTGAGGAAGACATGCAGGCTATGATGTCATATGTTAGTTTAAGAATTAAACAACGATATCCTTTGCATTGAAAACGATGATTGTGCTATTACTGTATTTATTAGGACTAGCAGAGCCCTTATATTAACTACCGTAGAATATTTTTTAGAAGTTCTCTGAGCATTAAACCTGCATTTATTCAAATCCCTTTTTGCATTACTTTTAGAGGAAAGAAAGCATTCATGATTCATGTTTTAATTCAACTTTACATGTTTTATCATTGTAGCATGGCACTGTTCTTAGTGACTATTTGAGCCGAGGTCAACTTGCACCACCACTAGTTGTATACCCCAGAGGTTGGTAACTGAATCATTCATATTGGAATTATCCCTCGTACTGTACTTGCCTTTATAGCTTGCACCCTCCTGACTAGGTTGAGATGGCCTCTTCCACAGTAAGTTATCAGGGCCAATAATGCTATGGCTTCGGCCCTGATGAAAAAATCCAACAAAAATATTAATGCCCTCCTCTGGAGGGGATGGAAGTCAGTCAGACAGACATGAGTTTCAGGGAGCATGAGATGTAGCACTTTGTTCAATGAACACCACGAAAAATTCAAGAAATCCTAACCAAGTGGGATTCTACTGAGTGAGTCATTTGAGATGAGATTATTAGAGAGGATGCGCAGCTTTCCGACTCCGACTTCAACTACGAGAATGAATTGCAGTCCGCTATGGACATCCTTGATAAAAACGATGTGATAGAATTTTCAATTCGTCAAACACCATAAATTGAAGGAAGAAAAAACTGGCCTAATAAATCGGAAGTGCGGATAAATAATGAATATTGAAGTCGTAATCCTAGTCGTTACGACTTTGAGACACGACTATGACGACTACGATATTTGCGATTTCTGCACACTTCCGATTATGAGTCAAAATTATTCTGCCACAAAGTTATGGCATTTTACGATGTGCAAACGTCTATCAAATCGTTTTTATCAAGGATGTCCACAGCGGACTGCAATTCATTCTCGTAGTTGAACTCGGAGTCGGAGTCGGAAAGCTGTGCATCCTCTCTATTGGCTGACCTAGCTATTCCAACTTTAATGCAGTCGACTCAATCATTGTCAAATTATTTGTGTTGCAGTGGGGAAGACGGCTGGCATGAGAAACAAGTTCAACCTAAAAGTGAACACCCATTCATCAAGTAATGGCCGCAAACACGGCACCAAAAGACAATCAGGTCCTGCTCCTGTGGTGTTGAATGAAGGCTTCTCCATGGAGACAGATTCACCGTTGCCAGAACCAACTATGATCATTGGAAGGTAAGGAGGAGTTTTCGGGTATTTTGCACAGGCCAAATATCATGATAATCTTCCAGGAGAGCTAGGTGGAGGCACATGCTACTACGCCACTGTCACACTTCATACTTTTATGCATTCTCTTAAATCTTACCTTTCAGCAACAAAAAGCCAATGGAGGATATCCAGAATATTCTTGCCAAGGGGACAATATCAGATGCCAATGATTTACTCCTACTAGAGATCCTTGGGACTGGGAATGGTGGAACTGTTTACAGGTATCATACAGTGTCTTGTTCTTCCTTCATTTATATAATAAGAATGAACAAATGCTTTCAGAGGAATACAAACCTTTACCATTGCAGTGTCCTGGTCTAGTTCAAGAAATTTTTCTGGCAAACTTCGATTCCTTGTCTTCATCCATGAAATTTTTACTGGATGGTTGTACCCTGATAAAAGGGCCTGGTGAGAACACTCATTGATTTGATAACCCCATTTGCTTAGTTTCTGTAGTAGGGTGAGTTTGAAAGTTAATAGCCATTTGCATTTTGCTCACATGGTTCTGCATTGAGATTTTGTTTTCTCCTTGTGTTGTGCTTGATCTCTTTCCAGAGCCCTCCATCGACCGACAGGGAAACTTATGGCTGTCAAGGTGATAGCATTAGATGTTAGTGTTGAGGTTCAGCAGCAAATCATCTCAGAGTTGGACATTTTACATAAGGTAAGTAATCACTTCTTGGGAAACTTGTATTTGTAGTGCGTATGCTTGAAGAAGATAAGAATATGTGAAACACTGGTTTGTAAAGGCCTCTATACACTGAATGACAAAAGTCGAAATTAGTCGCTGCTATGGTCAGTTCGACAACACTTGATCTGGCGACATGCTGAAATACACCACAAAAGTGTCAGAAGATTTTAACATTTATGGAGCGTTTCCACAGAAAGTATTTTGGAACGGACAATTGTAGCGACTAATTTCGACTTTTGTCATTCAGTGTATAGAGGCCTTAACATTCACAACTTGGCCTATTCATCATCATACATGTAGTCATACAGTTCCCAATGGCTTTCAACATGCATGTAAAAGTGGGCGGATATTGTTTTAAAAAATGGTCTCCATCTTTTCAGTGCAACTCTCCTCAGATCATACAGTTCCATCATGCATTTTTCATAGAAAGTAGAATATTGATGTGTACTGAGTACATGGATGGTGGCTCCCTGGACAGATATGGTCAGATCCCAGAACATATTCTTGGTCGGATAGCTGTGGCAGTAGTCAAGGGTCTACAGTATCTCTGGGGGAAGAAAATTATGCATCGAGGTAAGCAGTGATGTTGGATTAGTATTTGGGTTACCGTAGTATCAGTATTTGGGTAAGTACAAAAATTCACAAGCGAGCAATGTATACCTCAAAGGAGCTGGACGTCCAAGTTGTAAACACTCACTCACTGGTTCTCTATCAACACGACGCCTGTGGTGCTGCCACCTATTGTCGGTGATATGTACTGACGTGAATATCGTGAGTGAGTTGCATCGGACCGGGAACCAGTCTAACGATCATGGGGTGCTACTGGTGCTGCCACCTGCACGAAGGAATAAAACTAGTTTGCCGACCATGTTTGTAAACAAACCAGCTTGTTTACAACTTCGGCGTCTAACTCCTTTAAAAATTTCAGTATTGTATTTGATGTAGAGGGAGGGATTACAGAGGCCAAATACCGGTATGTTCTTGTTGACTAAAGATGAAAAGACCCGGTAACATGCAAACATAGTACATTATTAAATTTCAGATGTAAAGCCCTCCAATATTCTTGTCAACACTTCTGGTGAGGTGAAGCTGTGTGACTTTGGTGTTAGTGTCCAGGTGAGAAGTGGTTACTAGCTCTTACAACATTGCAGTGGATAGTGTGCAAGGAATTATGGCATTTATAATGTATTTTATATAGGTTCATTTATTTTCCTCTTAATGGCGATGCTTGGATTGAATAACTACCGGTAGTAATTTTCTGCATCTATGATTTCAGCTAGAACATTCTATTGCCAAGTCTTATGTGGGAACTAATTCTTATATGGCTGTAAGTACATACATGATGGGAAAAGCCTATTGCAATTCATTGCCTGAAATCTCTCCTACACTACACATATTTCATGATTTATAGTAGAGCACCAGGAAAACATCTCTGAACTCGGTTTTGACTTAGTTCGTGTGTGTCTTTCAGCCAGAGCGACTAAAGGGTGAAGATTATAGCGTCCATTCAGAAGTCTGGAGCCTTGGGGTGTCATTATTTGAGGTGAGTGCAAGAAGCGACCGGGAATTTCATTGAGGCATTCAGCTACCTATATTTAAAGCAAAGAACGACTGCAATGTTGAGAGTGTGTGTTACGTGTATGCCTGTCTAATAAGGTAAAAAAAGTTGCAGCAAAAATGCTTGCATGCTCCTTTAATTTGAAGGCAAAGTTTCCTGAATTGCTGCTTTATATCTTCCTGGGTTCACTCTGTCAGAGAGAGTGAATTTTTCTCTTCCCTGTTCCCCGTATTTTGGATGTGATGCTTACTTTATTGAAAGGATGTTGCAATACAATGTGAAAGGACAGAATAATTATTGGTCCTGGTAACCATAGTTCTTGCTTATCTTATTCCTTGTTCATGTATCATCTCTTCATTTCAGATGGCAACTGGTCACTTCCCATACGAATTTAGAAAAGTGAGTTCCATGGAGAAATAGCCTAACAACAGTCCATAATCCTGTATCATTCAATCAAATTACAACCATCAAGAGTCCATATTGCTCTGCCTTCCATCCACACTCTAGCTAGTGTACCGGTAGTCAAAATGCAACAGCCAAGCTCACTCAGAGTTCCCTAAATGAAGTTTCTCAGTAATGTGGGGTAGTCATATGAAGGACTTAGGAATGTTAATCAGAAAGTCTTAATAAAATCTGCATTATTGTTGGGATTCTGTTATCTGTATTATTAGGCTTTTTTGTATGCTTTGTATGTTTTACCGGTACTTCTTTCAGCCGATGGAATTACTTAATAAAGTTATCACAGAGGTGAGTGCTATCTATACTGTGATTTTCAATATCCAAGTGTGGGGAATAATTGAGAAGCTAGGAAATTTCAGATAGAAAAGCCCACATGACATGTTGAAAGGCATTTCTTTTGTCAGTTGATGAAAGTTCCCTTCCTCACCTTGATTTGTAATTTAGACTCTTGTCATCTTGCTTTCAGAACCCTCCTCAGCTTCCAATGGGTATTTTCACCAATGCATTCGTACACTTTACATCACAATGGTAAGTTGAACCTGAGCCCTCCGGAAACTTGGCTTTGTTACCAAGAATTATTCTGCTGTTAGTGACTTGATAACTCCCCCACATCCTGCTTCCCCTTGATAGCATTTTACCATCGACAGCCAAGCACAGAGTAAGTTAATGAAACTGTTGATGACTTGAGTAAACTGTCACTGCATCTTCGTGGGTAGATCTACATGCAGATCTCTGCCATGTTTTTCATGGACCGCACGTCATGGGTCACTCATTCAATTTCAGTATGCAGAAGTCTCCCTTTTCAAGACCTGCTCCCGGCAAACTAATGGTAAGTCATCATCCTGTGTTGATTAAAGTAGAACAGTGTATTCTGCAGGCCTACATCAATCCTTGCTCCTGAAAGTCAATCTGGCCTCAGTTTTGTCCTCGTTTTCTGACGTCTGTATCAATACACTGTATGATAATATCCCACTGGGATTCACTATCTTGACTATTGGTTTCTGCATAGAACAGAAATTGAGCTCTTTACTTGACAAAAGTGCTTTGCGGATTCCCAGTCATAAAATGATCCGCTTCAGGTGCGGATCCCGAGGGGGCACCCGGGTGCGCGCCTGCCCATTTGGCCAACAAATCTGTAAAATCGACTGTGAAATTCTGGAATTTGGCGCCAATTTCAGTGTTCCTAGCTGCAGAGGGCTCCCCCTCTTTTCTCAAATCCTGGATCCGTCCCTGCACTTGATTTCCCTATCCTTTGTTGTTGCCTGGTGGTGCACTGGTGATGCAGAATTGTTCGGTGCTGAAAACAAAGAGGTCACCACCAGGACCTGACTGTTGGTAATATCCTACGTCCTTATTTTATTTCAGGAACATCCTTTTATTGTGCACAACGACGATGGCAACATGCAGAGTGTGGCTCTCTGGGTCCAGTCAAAACTCCAGGCACAGAGATAGGAACACTTGAGTATTGAAAAAAATTGAAATCCTACAGGGTGCTCCAAAATGTTTTTATGTGTGATCATTTCCTGCTCATCCTCCCATAGCAGGGCTTTGGTATCACTCCACTTCATATGCTAAAACACAAAGTGTGAGTTAAGAGGGGTAAGGAAAAAACCCTGCTATGGGAGGATGTTTGCTGCTGGGACCTACCATTCTCTCACTTACTTGGTGCCTCTTCATTTGCATGTACTGGCATCTGGAAACTTTTGAGAAGGTTACTACCACGGTGGTGTAGTGGAGCCACGGTGGTGTAGTGGTTCGGGCCTCCGACTAGCGGTCAGAGGGTCCCGGGTTCGAATCCCACTGGGCGTGAGACTTTGGGCAAGTCTCTTTGCCTCAGTGGCCTCTCTCCACCCAGGTGTATAAATGGGTACCGGTCGGAAATGCTCGGATTGTATGCGCTGAATGAGCAGCTCATCTGAGTTCTACTGAAAGGTTTCAGGACAGACTGGGGTTAAAGTGTAAAGTCGGATGAGAACCTCTACCGTTGTTGATATCAGACTATAAACCCAAAACTTTAACTTTAACTTTAACTACCTTCCGGGACACCCTGTAGATCCTGCATGCTTCTTGAGACTGTGATTACAATCCTAAATACAGGTACTGGCCAATTCAGGGAGCTCAAATTAAAATCGTCACAGTGGTGTTCTCATTACTTCAGAAGATGTTAGGGTGATTGAGCTTGTCTAAGATTCTACATGGGGAATTTCTCCGATATTACAACTGCTTCTATAAGTACTACATGTACTGCTTATGAGTACATGTACTAGAATTCCAATAGATATCTCTACTAATACTATAAGGATCACTCGCTTAAATGAACAATTAGAGTCAATTTTTACAGGGACCATAGAGGAATTGTCTGATGTAAGATCCCTGTATTAAAGCAATGTATCTTATCTGCATAAAGACTAGTCATAACTGCCATTTTTCTAACAACGGGTGCAGAGAGTAACAGAGTAACCCTGGGCTGACCGCCAAGAAATTCCGATAGCACTAACAGGGTGTGACAGGATTCAACGTCCCCCTAGAATCAAAGTCCGGTCTTATTGTTCAGTGAGGGATCAGAATATATGGCTATAGAGACCATGACCCTTCGAATATAACCTTACAATAACGGGCTATTGTTTGGCGAACTTGCATTCCTAGGACGTTGATTCCTGTCACACTGGCCCAACAGAGAAATTCTGTAATGGTAAAAGGCATTGCATACCTCTCTGTTAGGCACTATTAGTGCTATCAGAGTTTGTTGGTGGTCGGCCCTGGGGCGACCGCCACGAAACTACGATAGCACTAACAGGGCCTAACAGAGAAATTCTGTAATGGTAAAAGCCATTGCATATCTCTCTGTTAGGCACTGTTAGCGCTATCGGAGTTTCGTGGCGGCCCGCCCTGGTTTTTAGCAAGTCTTTGTTCTGGTCTAGTAGTTTTGGCAAGATATGAAGTTTTGTATGCCCAAATGTTTGATTTTTTGTTTGCATTTTCATGAGATGGTTGAGGTGGGCATCTCGACTGCATTGGTGATCCGTCAGTGTCATGGACCACAGAGTACTAGGAGAGTAGACCATAAATTTACCAGGTACCTGCTGTTCTGTTGAATTTCTTCTGAAGCATCCTTCAAAGATGAGTGTCTATATCAAATTGCAACAGCTTTGCAAAGGGGGGGGGGGTAAACACCTGTATGAGCTTTGATCGTATCTGCTGGCTTCAGAAAAAGTGGCAATTTCTGCCTTATTCCTCGAGTTATTGATTGGCTGTCATGACGGTAGACCAGGAGTGTACTAGTTGTTGATTGGCTATCGTGACAGTAGACCAGATCGTACTAATTGCTGATTGGCTATCATGGCAATAGACCAGGAGTTACTTTTTGTTAATTGGCTGTCGTGACAGTAGAGCAGGAGTGTACTAGCTGTTGATTGGCTATCAGAACAGTAGACCAGGAGTTTACTAGTTTTTGATTGGCTATCATGGCGGTAGAATAAATAAATACCTTTGTACTCCGTATAGAATATTTGTTACAAGTGCTCTCATGTACAATCATGTTGATTGAATGATAAATGATGTCTAAATTATTGATGAAATTATTGTCTTTCTAGAATGTTTTTCTCAGAAGATCATCTTTCAGACCTCTGTAAGTCTTGCTGATAGTCTTCCTATAAAGAAGAGTGCCACACCTTTTTCAGGTGTGTTTTGCAGTGTGGCTGCTCCTGCTAGGTTCTATGAAGCGTCTGCTGATGAGAATGGCGTAAAATTTCACGAAGTGAACAAAACGAAAAAAAGATTGGTGTATATTTTAGAAGCACTTTTTTCCTTTTGAAGGTTCTGGATGTTACTGGACGTAAGTTGTTTAATAATGGGTCATACCGGTATTAGACCGGCAAATTATTTTACTTCAGATTTGTACAGCATTGCCTAGTAGTGCATTTGTATTGCAAAATTCAAGTAAAAGCATTTACTAGTCTTTATTCATATGACCCATTGATCCCCTCAATCAAAGGTATAATATACATGTACATAGCTAACAAAACAGGAGTGGACGGATTCATTGGGTGCCACAAGGATGACACCATGGATAACACCGGGCATGGTGCCCAAGTTATGAAGTACGGGAGATTACGACACGAAGTTGAACACCCTCAAAGACCCGTGACGCTTTATGGCGGCTAGTGAAGCGTCCAGTTGCGGTACGCATGACGCTTTATTCAGCTTGCATCGCGATGGCGCCTGAAACGTCCAGTTGCGGTGCCGCAGCAAAATCTGTCCGCTGGCTTCGGATCATCTACAATGGGTCATCGCTGTCTACTGCGCAATGCACCCACCCAAATTTTATGAAATCATTATCCTCTACAGTCTCTAGTTTGCCACCATGCAATCGTCACTACTCATAGTACACTGCGTAAAGCACCGCAATTGCAAACAAGTCTTTATTTTCGTATTCTCCTGTCGCGTAAGTGTCAAATCCATCATTCCAAAGGCATCTACTGGCCATCTCGATGCCCTGGTGAGCCTTCTGACCGATAATCACCTTACACACCAATTTATACCTCGGGAATCCGATCTCCTTCACTTTATTCCGGATACTTTCCGAAAGTTGCTGGCACATTTGGCTGCAAAGTGTCGGGTTGTACGTCTCCCCCTCGAGGTAGCGGGCAAGAGTCTCGTTTATGACCTTTGAGACTCTTTTCGGGTTGAATTTCTCCTCTTTATGGGGCTCCAGTCGGTATGTGTTCTCTAGCTTGACGAAATGCATCGGTCCCTGACCCACGCTTGTTCGACTGGAGACGCTTGGCCGACCCATGCTGGATAACCGCCGCCCGACGGAGAATGCCACCGATGCGAGCCGAGACATCCGTCTGAATTTGTTCATGGGGTTGTCCCCTGGAAACTGCGACGTACGACGTTGTTTGTCCATACTCGTCGTAAAACTGTCACTGAAATGGGAATAAAACATGATTAGGGCCGACAAATGAGAATTACTAATAACGCCCGTTGGTTTTCCTTGAATGAAGACCTAGATCTGGTGAATTTGGCCATGATGCTCCCATCATCACCGTTACCCTCGGGGGAGACCACGCCGGTGTGGTTCGCGGCAACTGGGTCTGAAATACAAGAATCCCTTTGTCTTGGTGATATATGAGAGGACACTGTGAGCGACGATCTACAGCCCAACCTGCATCACGAGCTCATCCACGTTCCGATTCTCCGGACGGCCGCTTCCCTCTCTATACATGTAGTTTGCAAGTACCCACACGCCAGACAGCGCATCCTGAGACTCAGGGCATTTCACTCGGCTCCTTCCTCCGGATTGTACGACGTAGGTGACCATGGAGAGAGCGGACCCAACAACCTCATGGACGCAGATCAGGCGCGGATCCCCCCTGCTCTCCACCACCAATTGTTTTTTTGTTCAATAATTTGCGACAATAAACAATAAACACAAAAATAAAGCTTCTGTTTTGATACTGAGATGCCAGGAAGGCCGTACGGCCTTCTAGATTTCAAAATTTTCGGGGGAGGCCCCCAGACCCCCGTCTGCGCGGGCGTCTTCGGCGCCCGCGTGCAACGACCGCCTTCGGGGGTCCTAACCCCCTGTGCCAAAATCCTGGATCCGCGCATCAGATTCAACATCAAAAACAGAAAGTCTCACCTAGATTCGCTCGTACAGATCCGATATCAATTGAATAATCGCCATAAGTGTAAAATGCGAATACAACATGTATGTCCGTCTATCACAATGAAAATACGATTCCTACTACATGTATATCTTTGTTTCCAGTCTCTTGTTTTACACATTACCACAACATGCCGCGTCTCACGCAGATATAATCCGAATCCGTAATGACAACAAAGCTGTGACGCTTTTACAGTGAACGGATATCGATCACATCGTGACGAACTGATTTTATTTGCCCAGGAGTTGTGTGTTTTACCGGAAAAAGTTATTGACACTGTTTTAGTGCATTTCCCTCGGGCATTTGGCTTCCGAGTGGAGTTCCCCATCATGCGCCAGTGTCCTCCATGCCCCCGGTCCCCCGCAGATAAAAAACCCACCACGCGCAGGTCGACATGTCAGGCGATTGAGAGGAACTCGGAGCAACTGGCAGTTATACCTTGAACAGGACGCTGATGATGCATCTGGCAGTTGCTCGGAGACGCAAGCGCGCTCGATAGGTCGACAAAATCGCAACTGATCAGTCACTCCGAGTTGCTTCCATCGCCGGAAAGCTAGTTGCCGCGAGTTGCTTCAGGGCGCAATGTCGACCTGTTGGCACCTTTACACGTGTCATGACACCATGGTTGAGACGGCTGAAGACTTTTGAAGCCAAAACGAGGCTAATGCATTTTCCAATGAAATTCTTCATACAAAACCAAGGCATAGAACAGGGGCTGTCAGTGAGTTACCCAATTAGGTGTCACAACGGTATACGGCCCAATTTAATGCATTACAGCGGACCCGTTCATTCTTGATTGAGCACCAATCAAGAGTGGTCCGTAGAACTTTGCTGCCATCTTTTGGCAATACGTGCGGCTGACTGCTCTTATTCCCTACCAACTTCCTCTCAGCAAGAAAATTGCTTATCAACGAAATAAGCTTACTACCTGCTTTGAAAATAACTATAGAGAACACTGAGTCCAATACCCCCCTTCATAAATCTTTTATGGATTGGCTTGTCCTTTTGTTAAAAGGTGTGAAAATATAGATTTTCGATGCGTCATTTCAATTTATAGATTAAAAACATGTTGTTGTTTTTTACTCAAAGAACATCATAATATTGGAACCGGAGGGCAATTTATACCGTTATTCTGAGCTTAAGGCGAAACGGATGGTATTCAGAACATTTCTCTGATTTTACAATGTGTTAGGCCTACCTGGAAAACAAGAAATGTGATTTATCAGATTTGTTGCTGACGTAATGTGCATACGTAGTGCCGCATGACTGAACTACCCAGCGTCCTTTCCTTGGATTTCGCGGTGCACAGGTGGATAAGACCAATGTTTGGCGACGAGATATTTGTGACAGGGATCAAAGTCCCCCTGGAATCAAAGTGCGGTTTTATTGTTCAGCGAGGGATTAGAATATATGGCTATAGAGACCATGACCATTCGAATATAACCTTAATAGCGGGCTATTCTTTGGCGGATTTTCATTCCTAGGACGTTGATTCCTGTCACACCTAGTGCACAGAAAGCCGCACTGTCTACTGCACGATGAATGTATTCGACCGGGGATCGAACCTGGTTTGTGACAGAGGTAACTGATATTGCCACTGCGCCGTTTTGACAGGCCACATGTTGAAATCACCAGAGGAACGATAATCTGAATCCAGCCATGAAAATCTATCAGAAATCAATACCTACACAGGTTAACAACTTTCTTACTTATAACGCCCGATCACCATTGAGATAAATGTTATATTCATTACCCCGACCCATTCTTATTCTAAAGGATAAAAACACTAACCATGTTAGTAATATAATTGAGATTGCGCATGAGCTGCACTCTATAGGGATTTCCGCCCCTTCAATATCGTCAGGTTCTTAGACGCCTTCCGAAGTGACAGCAATAAATCGTGTTGTTTTCAGATTTTTTTCTCGAAAATAAACCCGGCGAACTTTAGACGGTCCTTTTTCACCCGTCTGACACGAGACCGACCGTCTGAACTAGAGTCAACTCTGACGCGACTGAGCTGCGTCGTCCCGCTCACGCCAGCGTTTTTATATACATGTAATACAGAGTTTTCGCAACACTCCCGAAACGCCAACGCGAACGTCTATCCTTTTGTTCGGTGCTCTCTTCGTGGCATCGGACAATAGGTTTGGCGTTCGCGTTGGCGTTTCGGGGGCGGCTTTGCAAAAACTCCCTATTTATTTATTACATTGAAAATTTGCAGAAGTAGCGTTTGCGTTATAGTGTTATCGGAGCTATTAGTGAGTTTAAGAAACCAAACGTTAACGCTAACGCTAACGCTAATTAAGTCAAAATGACGTCACCCCCAGAAGAAATACAATGAATTCATTCGATGTGACGTCAAAATGATGTCATTAACGTTAGCGTTAGCGTTAACGTGTGGTTTCTTAAACACACTATTTCTAGCTCCGATAACGTTAGTGGGCCGATTTCTTAAACTCTCGATTTTAGCCCGTCGTCAGTGGACGAATGTACTGCTGAAGTCTCATTAGTTTTGCAAGAGTACCTCCATACTGTGTGGAGGTCACGTGGTACTCTTGCAAAATTAATGAAACTTCAGCAGAAGAATCGAACTGTACGCTTTTAGTTGGGTTTCCAACACAGAGGAATCCTAGCATAGCGTATTACATATTCTCATTATTAATTATTGACTATATATTAATAGACTCTTCTCAGTGGGACATGCTTTTGAAGTGCATGTACTGAAGTTAACGCATAACGTTACATTAATTCCTATCAATATGAAAAATTGGAACAAACTAATTTTGAAAAATGTAACGAATTGTACGGCAGCGCATTTAAAAAGGTTTCTGAACGAACTGGAGCATGCACAAGTTGTCATTTTTTAAAGTATACATTGTACATGTAGTCAATAATTTATTGTTAGTATAAGATACACTTCACGCATGAGAAATAGAAGCATATCTGACTAGATAACGAATGAATTCATCACAGAATGTCTCAATGTAAACTGTTACATTGGTAATTCACTCCATTTTATTGATACTGTCAATTTATCGTCACGGTAGTCATGCGTCATTTTCGGCGGTCGCATGAAGAGGTATAATAATCCTTTTTTGTAGACAACGACATGATTCACTGAAGGTGTGGTTTATCACGCACATGTAGGCCTATACATTGTATACTCTGTTTGCAAAGAAAAGCATGTACCGGTACTGTACGTACATGTACAATCTTCATGGTTTTTTAAGCGGCTTTTCATGGGCATAAATATGCAACGCTAGAAGTTTCTTTGAAAAACTCTTCGGGCCGTAGAGTTGAAGTGAGACTTCCTCTATGCTCGAAGCATTGAGAAACGTCAGACTACGTAAATGAAAGTCTGGCTGAAGTCCGACCCTAGCATAGGCCTACGGCCCTTTAGGGTTCTTTAAGCTCGAAAATCCCAAAGGGTCCTTCAGAAACCCACCAGGGTTTATCAGAAATTTTCGAAAAAGTGTTTTTTTCTTCAAAAAGTCCTTTAGGGTTGCACATTTGTGGCTCTGGCTACATTTCTTGCTGTAATTAACTGGCATAGATTCCCAGGCCCTGATATCAAATAACCTATTAGGCTACATGTAGAGCCAGATGTAAAGGTGCTTAGGCCTACAGGTTGACATTGCGTCTTGAAGCAACTCGCGGCAAACTAGCTTTCCGGCGATGGAATCAACTCGGAGTCACTGATCAGTTGCCGATTTCATCGACCTGAGCGCGCTTGCCGCAACTGCCGGATCCGCTAGTTGCTTCGAGTTGCCAAAGTTCTACTTTTCGGCGACTTGTCTCCAGTTCCACTCAAATCCGTCGACCAGCGCCTGCTGTTCGAGGTGTAACTGCCAGTTGCTCCGAGTTCCTCTCAATCGCTGAAATGTCGACCTGCGGGTGAGTTTTTTTATCTGCGACGGATCTGTCGAGTTGCTTCAAGACGCATGCCGACCTGTGGGCACCTTTAGGCTTTGAAGACCACCTAACCCGGTGCATTGTCGGCGGTGTAGGTGTGATAGGTAATAAGGCTGTCCCCGTAAGAGAAAACGTTTCGTGGACAGTCAGCCCATTGCCTTTTGAGATTTTCGAGTAGCAGATTTTCAGTGGGATTTTGTTTCCATTTTTCGGCGATATCTACTTTTGGAGTCTTCAAGAATTTAAGATAGAGTCCCAAACTTGACGCGCGTTTTTTTTTCATATCAACTTGAAAAAAAACCTGGAATAAGATACCCATTACCTTGTTGTTGAATTCCACTTCCTTGGATAAACAAATGCCACTTTGATAAAATGACGAAAATAGCTGCCGTGGTAGGCCTACCGAAACTTGCCAACAAAAGGTATATCAATAAACGGCTTATGCATATTTGCTATTAATAGACACCTCACACGTTGGCAACTCACCGTAACAAACATAAAGAATGTACACAAGAGCGACAAATATGAATATCATGGTTTTGGCAGCGTTCTTTGAGAAAGTGAATTTATGCAGATCACAACACACTTCAATTGCCATTTTGATTATCGTGAACTTGAACGAACCTACGCAGTGAGCAGTAATGCGTGTTTTCACCATTTCGGGAAAATAAGGGAATTGCATACAATAGGCCCACTCTTAGCCGAAAAGGTTCTTCGGTGCCACACCAGGAGAACCCTCTGATTTAAGAACACTCGGGTTGTTGAAGAACCCCTAGACGTTCCAGATAGAACCTTTTCCTCAGAAAAGGGTTCTATCTGGAACCTAGCTTATTGGTTCTTTGGCGACAGAAAGGTTCTATATGGAACCCTCTTGGGTTCTTTACAGAAGGTTCTATAGAACCTTGGGGTTCCTCTGGTGAGGCACAGAGAACCCCTAAAGAATCTTTTTGGCTAATATTATAAGATTGTAGCGGGTCCTCCAAGGATTTGACGTGTACTATAGCCTATATGGGTGGGGTCAGTTCAGTTTCTCCCGAATTCTTTGCCCGCGCTGCAACTGCAACAAACTGCTGCCCATTTAATTTCGCGAGTTACTAGTAATATATGTAGAAGTGGAGGGGCGTGTCGTGGGAATACTTTACGTATCTCCCACCAAAATCTAGTATCCTCAAAACACAGAATCAAACAAAGTAACTCGGCTATATCCAATGCCGCTGCATTTCACTCTGTCATTATAAAAGGAGTAGTTGTGCCATTAATGGTAAATTGGTCATCCCTTCAACCACACAAATTTTAGAGAAAAAACGTGGAGAGAAGATTGTCGTCTGTTTGGCTGTGTCTCCTTGTGTCTGGCACTGTCTCCCCGCCTGAGATTGGCTGTGTCTCCTTGTGTCTGGCACTGTCTCCCTGCCTGGGATTGGCGGTGTCTCCTTGCGTCTGGCACCGTAGCTCCCTGAGTTTGGCGGTGCCTAATTGTGTCTGGCGGCGCGCTTGTGCCATTGAGAAAGATGACGGGACATCCCCTTTTCCGTTTACAGATTGTGATTAATGAAGCGGAAAAGTTGAAGTGAGACTTTCTCTATGCTCGAAGCATTGAGAAACGTCAGACTACGTAAATGAAAGTCTGGCTGAAGTCCGACCCTAGCATAGGCCTACGGCCCTTAGGGTTCTTTAAGCTCGAAAATCCCAAAGGGTCCTTCAGAAACCCAGCAGGGTTTATCAGAAATTTTCGAAAAGCGTTTTTTTTCTTCAAAAAGTCCTTTAGGGTTGCACATTTGTGCCAGTGCAGCTCTGGCCACATTTCTTGCTGTAATTAATTGGCATAGATTCCCAGGCCCTGATATCAAATAACCTATTAGGCTACATGTACTTCAAAGCCTAAAGGTGCCCACAGGTCGACACTGCGTCTCGAAGCAACTAGACAGATCCGTCGCAGATAAAAAAACTCACGCGCAGGTCGACATTTCAGCGATTGAGAGAAGGAACAGTTAAGGCTGATTCATACTCCGTCCGGATTTTGCGCCGACTATGGTCAATTTCACTGCGTGTGCACATTCACGTCGTGGAAACCTGCGATCAGTTTCATGCGCTTGACGGTCCGCAAGCGAGTATGAATCAGCCCTTACACCTCGAACAGCAGGCGCTGGTCGACGGATTGGAGTGGAACTGGAGACAAGTCGCCGAAAAGTAGAACTTGGGCAACTCGAAGCAACTAGCGGATCCGGCAGTTGCTCGGAGACGCAAGCGCGCTCCGGGTCGATGAAATCGGCAACTGATCAGTCACTAGTTGCTTCCATCGCCGGAAAGCTAGTTTGCCGCGAGTTGCTTCAAGACGCAATGTCAACCAGCCCTGTTTAGCACCTTTACATCTGGCTCATCACCTAACCGGGTGCATTGTCGGCGGTGTAGGTGTGCTAGGTAGGGAGTTTTCGCAGAGCCCCCGAAACGCCAACGCGAACGTCTATCCTTTTGTTCGGTGCTTTTTTCGTGGCATCGAACAATGGGTTTGGCGTTGGCGTTGGCGTTTCGGGGGGCTTTGCGAAAACTCCCTATTAAGGCTGTCCCCGAAAGAGAAAACGTTTCGTGGACAGTCAGCCCATTGCCTTTTGAGATTTTCGAGTAGAAGATTTTCAGTGGGATTTTGTTTCGATTTTCGGCGATATCTACTTTTTGAGTTTTCAAGAATTTAAGATAGAGTCCCAAACTTGACGCGCGTATTTTTTTCATATCAACTAGAAAAAAAAACCTGGAATAAGATACCCATTACCTTGTTGTTGAATTCCACTTCCTTGGATAAACAAATGCCACTTTGATAAAATGACGAAAATAGCTGCCGTGGTAGGCCTACCGAAACTTGCCAACAAAAGGTATATCAATAAACGGCTTATGCATATTTGCTATTAATAGACACCTCACACGTTGGCAACTCACCGTAACAAACATAAAGAATGTACACAAGAGCGACAAATGTGAATATCATGGTTTTGGCAGCGTTCTTTGAGAAAGTGAATTTATGCAGATCACAACACACTTCAATTGCCATTTGATTATCGTGAACTTGAACGAACCAACGCAGGGAGCAGTAATGCGTGTTTTCACCATTTGGGGAAAATAAGGGAATTGCATACAATAGGCCCACTCTTAGCCGAAAAGGTTCTTCGGTGCCACACCAGGAGAACCCTCTGATTTAAGAACCCTCGGGTTGTTGAAGAACCCCTAGAGGTTCCAGATAGAACCTTTTCCTCAGAAAAGGGTTCTATCTGGAACCTCAGCTTATTGGTTCTTTGGCGACAGAAAGGTTCTATATGGAACCCTCTTGGGTTCTTTAAAGAAGGTTCTATAGAACCTTGGGGTTCCTCTCAGTCTGGTGAGGCACAGAGAACCCCTAAAGAACTTTTTTGGCTAAGATTGTAGCGGGTCCTCCAAGGATTTGACGTGTACTATAGCCTATATGGGTGGGGGGTCAGTTCAGTTTCTCCCGAATTCTTTGCCCGCGCTGTAACTGCAACAAACTGCTGCCCATTTAATTTCGCGAGTGTATACTAGTAATATACATGTAGGAGTGGAGGGGCGTGTCGTGGGAATAAATTTGTTCATCCCTTCAACCACACAAATTTTAGAGAAAAGCCGTGGAGAGAAGATTGTCGTCTGTTTGGCTGTCTCCTTGTGTCTGGCACTGTCTCCCTGCCTGGGATTGGCGGTGTCTCCTTGCGTCTGGCACCGTAGCTCCCTGGCTTTGGCGGTGCCTAATTACATGTATGTCTGGCGGCGCGCTTGTGCTCATTGAGAAAGATGACGGGACATCCCCTTTTCGGTTTACAGATTGTGATTAATGAAGCGGAAAGCACACTACGCGCCACTCATGCGTTGCCAAGCGGTTTTTTGTTGACATTTTCATGTTTGAGGCTTGGTCGAAAAATCCGAAAAAATCGTATGCTACAGGGCATAGATGCAAGCGTCAAATAGTTTGTCTTTATTGTGCTGCAGGCTTTAAAAAGGATTTGTCTGTAGAAGACGTATTCCATGAGTAGCCCTTAATATCGTTGCCGGCCAAACAGACAACATACAAAAGTTCTATCGGGTTAAAACCTACCTATTAATCTACGAAGTTCCTTGTCTTGTATCCTTTACTGCCAATCAGAGGGCATCCAATCAATTAGATGTCGGTGTCTATCCGTCGTCTTACGCAAATCGTTCAACTGCCAGTGACCAAGCCCAACGATAACGTCCTCTGACAACGAACTGTTGAGAAATATGGCAGAAAGATTTAATGATGTGAATAAAACGATAGAAAGTGTCGAGTAAACTTTGCATAGAATATCAATAGGTGTATGAGATATGCCATGTTGCTATTGAGATGTCTCAGTCTTGTTTTGTGTCAGTTGTCAAACATTCATGGGTCATGTCTTCACCAAAGGCCTGCTCGTCGAATGAGATTTTAGTGTCCTCGTTGAATGCGAAATGGTAAGGCCAAGGTAAATGTGGTTTACGTTTGTCGCAACAGGCGAGGAAGCCATTCCTTGATATCAGTTCCACATTGACGCCTTTTGCAGCGGATAAAGAAAGAACTTCGGGGCCGGATCCAGGGTTGACAGAAAGGGGGCGTAACTCGACAGAGGTGGTGAGCACTGAAAGCGCAAAGTCTGGGAAAATTCATCTTGCCCAACCAAGGCTTCCTGTCACTCCTACTATCGCTCCATCCACCCTTGCCGACCACCGTAGCATTTATCGCTCGCATTTGCCGCCCATGAGCGTGGCGGCTGAAGCAGCCAAACTTTACTGAAAGCGCGGTTTATGACAAAGAAAGGAACACTGTGAGGTTTGGATCGATGAAAATCTCAAAATGAAGAATGGTCTAATACGTTAATGCATGTTTTATTCACAAAACATTGGATTACACGCATTTATCATTGACAGCAGTGGGGGAGTGTGCGGTCCATGGAACGACCTGTCTGCGAGCAGGATGACAAACGGTGGTCGTCAAGGGTGAAGGGAGCGTANTACTCGAATTTTTATGTGATTACATTCCTCTTGCTAAAAAATCATTGCCCTGCCAAAAATGGGGGGGGGGGGCGTAGGCCCCCCGGATCCGGCTCTGAGACTTTAACCACTGCTGCTCATTATTCTAAGAAGCATCTCCTTCCAATTGTACATGTAGGGCCTACTGCTGACTTCTGAATGCCAAAGGGTAGATTTGAAAAGCTGGAACTCCGCAAGTAGGCCTACCAATTTGAGTGGCGGACACTGCAGGGCAGAGTCTACATTCACTGAGCTATATCACACGGGCGTCGCCTCGAATAATTAGGAAGTTTTCGCAAAGCCCCCGAAACGCCAATGGGAACGCCAAACCCATTGTTCGATGCCAAGAAGAGAGCACCGAACAAAAGGACATTTGCGTTGGTGTTTCGGGGGCTTTGCGAAAACTCCCTAATGAGGGCCTGTTGACCAGAAACGCACAACGTGCTCTGGCCTAAGTAGGCCTAGGTTTTGTACAGAAATTATCATGCAAAGATTAGTTGGTTCACTGCCTGGAGAGATTATTATTCAAATACGAGACAGTTATTATCACCCAAATATTGAGGTATCTTCATGGGGGGTTCACTCGATTGGAAAACACCGTCACTCGTCGAAGTCTGCGAAGTGTGACGAGTTCCGTCGGAAGGATGGAGCGTCTGGTGGTGAAATAATATTCCACAGGAATTACCGCGGCGCCTGTGCCAGTGTTTTCGTATGTCAGTGTTCCCCCTTATTGTTTGGGAAACGCTGGCAGCTTGATCGACACGTTTTCTGTGTGTCTTCTATTGTCAAGTATTCCGTCAAACAATAGCAGGGAAACACTCACAGCCGGGGGAACATTCAAAAACGTTACACCTGACTTCACAGATTAGTGTCGTACAGTAGTGACTGAACTGTCGGACCCCACTTTTACGCTCAGCTCTTTCTCAAGACCTGCACAAACGGACGCCTCGCCAAGGGCGACCAAAGAATGGTGAAAGCAATTGTACAGGGACGCCATCTCGCGTCTGTGTGGACACCTAAACGTCGCAACTTGATCCACAACTTGTCAAACTTTTGCTACATGTATCTCGCATTGTGTGTGATCGATATTCGGCTCAGTCTAGGTGCCCATCCACGGGAGAGTTTTCTCGCGCGAGTTGGCTCTCTGTGGGCAACTCGACTGCGAGCAGTTGTTTGTGTCATTGGTCCCAGCGTAAGCCGTGAGGAAACAAACACTGGTGAATTGCCCATTGTGAGCCATCTGCGAGAAAACTCTCCCGTGGATGGGCACCTTTAGTTCCTTAACCTCCTCGCTTGAATTAAACATCGAGATCTGGCCAAGAAAAACTTTCATTAGGCCTACCATCTTTCATATCGCCGTCGCCTCCCATTTGAAACTTTCCCGGCCGTATGCTGGGGTCGAACTTCAGCCAGACTTTCATTAAAGTCCGACTTTTGTCAATGCTTCAAGCATACAGAAAGTCTAACTTCAGCTATAATTTGGGCTAAAGTCCGACCCGAACATACGCCCCAAAAAGGCACATTTCATCATTTGTGACCCGTGACGGCAAAATGAGTCGTAATGCGTACAGAAGACCGGAGATGATACCAACGGTTTGTTGATTTAAGGACTGTCTGCCGATCGTGAAATTTGACTTGTCCATTTCTGTAATTGTTCTCTGGAGTCATGGGTCTTCTTTCCGGCGCATTTCGACTCATTTTGCTGTCACGGCCACATTTTTTCTTTATTGTTCATTCACAAGAAATGATGTGTTATTTCTCCATTCAGGTACATGTATTACCAAGAATAAACACCGTTTTCAATGGTAGGCCTACATGCGTTACGTTTCACCACCGCTTTACCGATACGGACAATTTGTTTTAGGCGGCCGAAACAGGGGGCGTATGTATAAAACATCTTACATGTAAGTGTAAAATTTCCCTTAAACTATTGTTCCAAACAAAAGATAAGGGAAATCTTACACTTAAGATATTTTATGCATACGGCCCAGGTCCTCCTCCTGCCCAACTTGTTCATTGTCTTCAACGTTTCAGTCCCACCAACATCTTGACATATCAAGGCCTACGGTCACTTCGCCCTTCGAACTACGCTCCCTTCACAAACTTGTCAGGGCAAAATGTTCCACCAACGATGGAGGTACCTCCATGCACCAACTACCCTCAAAAACTCCAACACTGTCCAAACGACAACAACCAAAAACTAGTCAAGTCAAGTCCTTGCTAATCTTAAATACATGTACGTGGAATTTTTTCCTTTTGTCAACCACTGAATGACTGTGGCTAATTGAACATGTTCCAATGCTTGCATTTGGATTATGCCATTGGTCAGTTCAATAGCCATGACGTAATGTAGTCCCTTTCGGAATAATAGAAAAAGGGTGTTGCCCGAAATGTGAACGTGCATGTTGTATGCATGCCTTTTTTGCGTTAGTAAGAGGAAGGCACTGGCGACCGTCGTTTTTGTGACAACTTTCGGACTACTGGAGAAGATTCTTCTAAAGGTAGGTTATTCTTTTTTTCGAGACAAGATAGCCTACTTGGCGGTAGTCGATTGTATAATGTGGTCAAGCTTGGAGGAATTATACTGACAGTATAATTCTCCAAGGGTCAAGTAATGTTTTGAAAGGCATCTGACAAAGTGGCAGACCAGTTTATTTGGTGTCACCACAGATTATTGCAGTAAAACCTTGTGCATTTCTTTTTGGCCACCCTGTATATGCCCGTAAGAAGAGGGTAAAACCATGGAGGCATATAATTATTATTTTATACCTCCTTGGTAAAACTAGCTTTCATTTTGCTGATCTAGGAGTGCATGGAGGAGGGTGGCCGGTAGGCTATACGCCTTCAGTGGTACAGAAAATGACCCTATATATTTATAATAAACCAAACTTTCACACAAACTCCATTTGGTACATGTATCATTACAAACATGCTGCGTATGAATCTTATTTTATTTCTTTTGCCATAGTCCAGTTACAGTATTTGAATATATTTTCGGATAAACGCATTGTACGTGATATGAGCAACAATAGAGAGTTTTCGCGAAGCCCCCGAAACGCCAATGCGAACTCCCTAATACTTACATGACTCGCGTGATGTGTATGTATTTGTAGAAAGAATATTTAAATGATTACAATAATTATGGTCAAAGAAATAATTAATAAGAATCATCCGTACCGTGTATGTAAATGATACCTAATGAGCTGATGAACGTCAGATGAGCGTTTGTATACAGTTTGCTTCAAACTATACCATAAATTAGTGCAACAAGAAATGATTACTATGGAATGGTGGCCGACATTCTACTCTGGTTCGGAAAGAACCTACCGGTAATACCTTTAGACCTGCAGACGTCACTGGACGCCATCTCTCGATGTTACTCCATTGACAGAACCAGGGTGAATACAGTGGCGCCACCAAATAGGCTGGTAGTCTATCATGTTCTCTGGAGGTACTTTGAAAGTGCCATCGTTTCTCTTGACCACCACCGTGGCGTGGTGGTCTTTGGAAGCTGGAATCTCCTGTTTTTGTTCACCTTTAAGGAAATAGTGATGATGATGATATCCTGCAATTATCATCGCATTGTCATTAAGGTCGACTTCAGAAATAATGACGAAGGATTAGTGTGGGGGGAACTTACTTTGGTTGAGGAGTTTATTTGAAGTAAAACATTATAGGATGTGTGTGGGAGGCCCTCCCCTGCCAACAACATCACCGTCACCTTCCATGGCTGTACTTCCTTGGTAATTAATTGTTAATTAATTAATTAGGCTAATTAAGAAAATAACCAAACTTGGATTCCAGGGGGGACTTAATCCTGTCACACCTCTCCCTTATTTTTAACGCATGGGTGTTGACGACATGGGTGGGCGGGCGTTTGACATAGTCACGTCATACACTGTATTGACGTTTATTTAAAAGTTTGCGAATTAAGGGCGTCAAAGGGCTTTTTTATCCCTTAGCAAAATGTCCCCCACACACGCATGTACATGTATATAAGTCATGTAATTTGCCTGCTTGATTATACATTATTAGGCATTCTGAATGCGTAGGCCAAAAGGGCCAGAACAAGTTGTCTTCGACTGTGAGCGATCGACTTTAGTTGAATTTTAATAGGCTTCCTTTGAGTAAGTATAGGGATCTCTACTAGGAAGTGCAGGAGGAAGGGGTCGAAAATTCGGAGACGACTGTACTTAATATACTGTCATTTTGTGTGTCGTTTTTTGTGCTGTATTTTGGATATTTGAGTAGGTATCAGAACATTCCAGGATTTTCTAACCATTCTAGTGTGGTGACGTATGTTTTTGAGCACTTCCAAATTCTACCCTATGTTCTGTAGTATATTTTGCAAGAAAGTGCCTGCCTGAAGAAGACCCCCGTTGGGTCGAAAATTTGCAAAAAAAGCTGGAGGACGACCTCTGCTTTTATATCGTACCCTATGTTTTGGTGTAGTTTACCATTTGCTTTCATTCGTGTTCAGGTCAGAGATGACATTCGTGCCATACCACTGGGATTGACATCGAAGCTACTTCAGGATTTCGGTGGGCCCAGTCGGTATTGTAGGGACTTCTCACTTCAGAGTCCCATAATAGTGTTCTAATCCCAGCCTTTCCCCTTTTTAGAGACATCTATACAGAACAGAGTATCACCATGCAATTGATATATCGTCTCTGGGGTCTTTCCTTGTTGGCCGCCATCATTTTCGGTAAGTCGTATTTTCCTATACAATGGGACTTCTTTTTAAGCATACCAAAATGATAAAACCATTTAGGTTTACATACTCCACGTTCATTCCCTAAAAACCACTTACATCCCGTAAACACCACGTACCGTATATCCCATAACTCCTCGTACATCCCGTAAAAACCGTAACTCCACGTACATCCCGTAAAAGCCACGTACGTACATCCCCTAAAAACTTGTTTTTGCCATTCTGGCAGTTTAAAAATGTTTGAGGGGCATTGCCAAAAATATGGTGTTCACCGGTGTGACATTATTATTGAGCCACCCTGTCGGAACATTGATCTTGCCAATATCGTAATGGACACTCATCATTTTTCCTTCAGCAAATACACAAGATCAAGGCCTTCCTGGTCCACAGGGCCCAGCCGGAGTGACAGGCCCTCAAGGTCCAAAAGGAGACACGGGCCCAACGGGTTCACCCGGAGAAAAGGGAGCGCAGGGTGTTCCTGGTGACGTTGGCCCCAAGGGACACCAAGGTCCAAAGGGTGACCAAGGTGAAAAGGGAGACAAGGGCGATCTTGGAGATACTGGTGTGACTGGATCCGGTGGGACTAAAGGAGATGTAGGACCAGTTGGCGTGACTGGGCAACAGGGTAACGTCGGACCACAAGGTCCTGCTGGACCTGTTGGTGTCACCGGTCCAACTGGTGCTCAGGGCGCGAGAGGACCACAGGGTGACCAAGGACCACTTGGTGTGACGGGAGCTAAGGGCGACAAGGGTGACACTGGACCACAGGGTCCCCAAGGAGACCAAGGACCAAAGGGAGACACGGGACCCGAATACAAAGGTAAGGGCAAGATCATTGCCAGTACATGTACACTGATTCCAAACATTCGCCTTTCGGTAAAGCCTAGGTCACAAATCCAGCCGGGCCCCGTACGATTTTCCCCACCCAGCGGCTTGCTGTGGATTTTAGAGACTGAAACTCAGATCTAAGATGAATTATGCCGAAATCGCCTCAATGGATAAGTGGAAATTAGACTGGATCAAATTGGGCACCGTAGAAATTGGCCAAAATGTCTGTTTTTACTCGCCGTACGGGCCCCGGAGTGGATATGTGACTGGGGCTTAATGCAGGTCGCCATTTTTGTGATGTGTCACGGCACTGAGAAGCCAATCAGTGGACCTGCTTTTAGGCCTACTAGACTTTCTTTGTTGCCTAACTGGTCTGCGAGTGAAATGGCGCCGCGCAGGAAACACTAGAAAACGCCGTTTTCTAGTGTTCCACATTCCTTACAAGACTGCTAGAGAGATCATTATTTTGGGAACAACACACTAGAGAAATCGGCCACTCTAGTTCCATACAATGATGAGGGGAAATACCGTGGCACTTGAGGCCGGTGTGATAGAATCTAATGCCCATGTCTTTCTGATGTCCCCCTGCATTGTTTGTCACGGGATTAAGGGTCTTGGTCTCTCTAGAGTCCTATTCAATGGTGCCGCTTAATCCGTAAATGTTGTTGGGGGATATCACATATCGGGGGACATTAGATTCTAATACAGGTGTACGTGTACAGAATTTTGTTGCTCGGGCACATTTTCTCGAATGGGTTCCACTTGCACTTGCAGTAGGCCTGGGCACCATGGACTAATTTTCCTTTCTCAACCCATGAATTTTTTTCCAGATGTCGATGAATGTCAGGTTTCCAACGGAGGATGTGACACCACTTGCCGGAACACCTTCGGAAGTTATTACTGCGAATGTGATGAAGGATTTCGGCTTGACAACGACAAGAAAACTTGCGTCAGTAAGTACACTGAACTCCCAATTTCATGAAGTTGGTTTGGACTGGCTCAGGGTACATTTTCTTTGGTTGGTGTCATCGGCCTTTAGGCCTACATCTGCGTTTGTGTGCACCAAGGAGACTACTGTTAAGAAGGCCCATCATAGACATCCCTGGTCACTGCAGCGTCTGTGCAGTCATGTATCTATACTATTAAAAGAATAGACTTCCGCTCGAATGTCAACAACTGCTGTATCTGTGCTCATCAAACTTCACCAGGATGTCAACCATGGACCCACAGCTGATCGAAACCTCCCCTTACGAACTGCAACAAATGCAGTTAAGGATGATTTTGTGGCGATTTTCGTTCGTCGATCGTCACTGTTTCCAGTGCTGGGAACCCCCGTCCGTGACGTCACGGGATACCCAGTTCCCATGGTGACGCCAATCAGCGTCACAAATCAGCCCGTCACCGATGCGTATGACGTCAGTCATTCAGAGATGACGTCGTCATCTCCCAACGGTCTACACTGAATGACTGACGTCATGCGTGTCGGTGACGGGCTGATTTGTGACGTATGAGGATGTTGATTTCGACGACGCTGATTGGCGATACCATGGGAACTGCGTATCCCGTGACGTTTCCCTAGCACTCGAAACAGTGACGAAATCTCCGCGGAAACCTGGGTTTATGACGTCATTTTGTCACACGCCGTGCAACTGAATTCATTGGCCAGAACGTCTACACTGAATGACTGACGTCATGCGTGT
Organism: Notospermus geniculatus; assembly: GCA_002633025.1. Classification (NCBI taxonomy): domain Eukaryota; kingdom Metazoa; phylum Nemertea; class Pilidiophora; order Heteronemertea; family Lineidae; genus Notospermus; species Notospermus geniculatus. The sequence goes on from NMRB01002461.1 coordinate 83,642, forward strand.
CGATGACGGGCTGATTTGTGACGTATGAGGATGTTGATTTGGACGACGCTGATTGGCGATACCATGGGAACTGGGTATCCCGTGACGTCATGGGCGGGGGTTTCCCAGGCACCCAAAACAGTGACGAAATCTCCGCGGAAACCTGGGTTTATATGACGTCATTTTGTCACACGCCGTGCAACTGAATTCATTGGCCAGAACGTCATGATTCCTCGAATACCACCTCTTCCAAGTGACATATTGCCCCATGCAGATCCCTACAAAACTGCCACCCTCCTCTGATCACATCCACTGACCACATCCACCCTCTCTGTGCTCACCACGGGTATCGTGCTAGTCGTCATATACATGTACATGTACATCTATACAGCCATTATTTAGAACTCTGTCGGAATAGTTGTATTCGCTCTGCGTTACTGGTAAAACCCACCTGACCAATTTTTCTGTTACAGACATCGACGAATGTGACACTAGCAACGGTTTTTGCCAGCATGATTGCGAAGACAGCGGCGGTTCCTACAGCTGCAGATGCAAGTCTGGTTACAAACTCGGCACTGACAAACACACTTGCGTTGGTAAGTTTCAGCATGCGACTGGTCATCATCCAATGAATGGACTAGCCCCTGGTATGGTATGTTGAGGTTGTGGTATGTAATCATGCAGTTTGTGAATCTGGGTAGTTATTTCGTACAATTAGCCTGAAAACGAAGAAGGCTAAGAAGGGATTCACCATAGGCCTAATGGGTGTGAACATGTTTTGATTCCTTTATGATGTGACGTCATCCTCCCACAGTAGAAGTTTTTTACTCCGCCCCCGTCATCCACTGTGAGTTGAGTATTAGGGGGGGGGGGGGTTATCGATTCAATAAAGGTGTTGAACGTTGTTGAAAGCTGTTGAAGCGTCTAAACCCCTTTCAACAGGGTCTTTCAACAGCTTTCAACAAGTTGCCAGAAATAGTGGCAACTTGTGGAAGGTGTTGAAGGGGGGTTTAGACGCTTCAACACCTTTCAATTTTCAACAGCTTTCAACAAGCTGAATCGTTTAAGAGGCGCGAGATAGAAACCCTTGCTGTGGGACGGATGGTGTAACGTCGTCTTTACTTTCGGTTCAGTTGCCTCCCCGGTTTCGATTCACTGCCCTCGAAGACACATGTTTCCTCTCTTTTTTTTCAGACATTGACGAGTGCCAGGATTCGCCCTGTGGGACCGGCGAGACTTGTATAAACACGTACGGTAGTTACGCCTGCGTTGGTGGTTCTTGTTCATCATCATCATCATCAGGCAGCACCGGTGGATCGACCTGTAAGTAAAGTAACATGTTTACGGTGTAGAAAATCCCCCAAAAGGTAGCTTCTCGGTCGGTAACCCGCAAAGCTAATCGGGAATGACCGAGGCGTTCTCTTGAGGCTAAAGCTTACGCAGACTCTACAGTCCTAGTGAAAGTTTCTTTTGATCATATGCGCCGACTCATTTTTTGCTCGTCACGAGCTTACCCGCAGTCCTGAAGTGACGCCATTCGCTGGGCGCTCAGTGGTTTACATAAAGGTGCTCTAGTTCGAATTGTAAACATTACGGTGTGGCACCTATTGTTAACTTCTGGTACTAACAAATCAGATAAAATCGAATTAAATCTCGCCTTTCACAACTTTTTGTTTGTTTTTGGGCGTAAAATCATAAATATATTTCAGTTACAAGAATATTGATCAAGATAGATAAAAATTAGACAACATTAATGTTTTGGTATACACGGTGCTGCCACCTGTCCGAGGAAAAATAACTATTATAATCAACCATGTAAATAAACAAACCGTAATGTTTACAATTCGAACTAGAGCACCTTTTAGCTACCCGCTTTTCATAAACTCGTGCCACAAGATCTTTCTCGCGAGATGATGACGTCGAAGAATTGATTTCCGTCACAGACATGGCGTATTTATTTGCTGTCTTCATCGCCTATGTTTGGAAGAATGGGCATGAATGAGTCGAAACAACCTGTCGGTCGAAGGTTCTTACATCAACAAGTCCAAAAATAATTTTTTTCTATTTCAGCTGCCCAGACTGGCGGTTCCACAGAACTTCTGAGTGACAAGACAGTCATCGGCTTCATTGTGTGGCTCGCTCTCCTCACTATCATCTTGCTGCTCATCTCTCTCTGTCTCTGCATCCAGCGGCAGAAGCAGCGCAGCGAGGAGAAATATTATTATGACAATGTGCTCAGAAGAGGTGAAGACACGTGGGACAAGCAGTACTCAGTTTCATTACCTCGGCTACAGGAATCTAGGCCAAGCAGTTATAGGGGGGATTACTATTAAAATATATATCTATAACTATTTAGGGGCCAGTTTCAATTGATGCTATGGACAACCCTTTTGCCATGTTTGAAATTTGAGATTACACGACGTGGGTTTGAACTGTGGTACAGAGTATGACATTGTTCTTTGAAATCTCAAACTGCTGGTATGAGAAGATGCCATTCTCTATTTTTGAAAGTGATTCCCGTCGCTCGGACGTGGAGGGTTAATTCACGGCCCAATTTATATCGGTTCATAGAAACACCGGAGCGGGCCGGAACGGAGTAAATCGGGATTGATAGAGTTGGTATTTATTATAGGCTTTAAAATGTCATAATACATGTAAACCAATCACAACAAGTTATAGGCGTAGGCTATTTGAGTCTTGCCAATAGAAGCATTTTCTCCATGCAAAACGCGCATAGACTGGCATTACGGACAGTAGCGCCGCTGCAGTGGAGCGGCAAAGATTGGAACTAGCCTAGACTAAGTATAACACTTATATTTTTGCGTAGACTGGTACCCTGTCTTTATAGATGGCTGAAAATATAAAGACAGGAACGGGGCGCCATTTTGAACCATATTGATGACGTAGTACATTCTATTTTTAGCACTCCTCGGGGTATTTCCCAGCACTATGTCCAGCTTTCAATAAACCCTGCTTTGTTCTGCCGAAATTTTATTGGAGTTTACCGCATGATCTAGGCCTACTCGCACTCCAGCAGGAGGACTACCCACCGGAGTGGGGGAAGCATGTGATGGATGCAAGCAAGGCCTACCACAACGGCACACTTGTGCACTGCTGCTGCTGTGTGCACTGCATGCAGAGTTTAGGCCTATCTGCCCTCACAAAAACGAGACGAAAAAACAAAGGACTCCCAGTATGCCTACATACAACATACCGTGAAAAAACTCACGCCTCCTCCCTCGTAAACCTACCAGTTTCCAACCCCAGTGAGTCGAACATAATTAATCCATGCTGCTGTCACGTCAGTTGTCAGTTCATGCAGTTCAACCGTCAAAATACACGTGTTCCAGGCTATATTTAGAACAAATTCATGACATTTCCACTCTCCACGCATAAAAAGCGNTATCTACAACTGCCTCACCAGTTTCCTGACGAAATTAATTTTTCCCATCGAGGGTATTTTTCCGCCTCTGCATGAGACAGCTTCACATGATGTGAACAGCTCTCACGACACTTCAGGCAATTCATTATTTTCAAGATGAAAACTCCAATTCCAATTTATAATTATATTGTTTTTGAAATTCTTGGAGAGAGTTCTTGGTTGCCTGGCATTTAACTACTGCTCGAGTGTACCGTCTTGTTCATTAGTAAATTTGCCTTGGGTTCTCCTTGAACTGTTTAATTAAAAAGGTGAAATATATATATATTTCTTTCAATGCCAAAGGCTGGAGTTGATTTTTGAAAGTCGGAGGAGAAAGTCCTACGCAACAACAGAATATTGAAATGAGTTTTCTGCGGTAAAAAGCTATGGAGACGGCCGACGACTTAGGCCTACATCTGAGCAAGACTTTCTGCTCATTTTGAATCACGGCAGCTTTCAATCTCGTACCCAGAGATTAGTTACGCTCGGCCGAGGTTGATGGTCGCATTAGTGGAGCGACCTACAACCTCGGCCCGAGCGTAACGAATCTCTGGGTACGAGATTGGGCAGCTTTCAGAAAGATTCACCTTTCCGACGGCCCCCGCCATCTTGGTTTGTACAGAGGTTTTGTGCGTGCGCACTTATCTGGTAGGTAAATAAGCATGTGATTGGTCGTGAGATCCGAATTTGCCCTCCAGATATAACTGCGCATGTGTGGTACATGTACATGTATACAAGAAATCTAAGATGGCGGGGGCCCGTCGAAACGATGAGTTTAAAAAGAATATGATGTGCACATGTCAGGCCTACATGTAGGCCTTGTTGGAAACTTTACTGCAGGGAAACGAAGGCGGTTGAGGGAGAATGAAAAAAAAATGGTTATTTCATTGTTACAGAATACAGTGAAATAACGCCATCTGAATGTTTGGATGGCATATCTTTCACAACCTCTTGCTGATATTTGTTAAGGGTGTTCGTTTTTGTGTGTGTATGTTGCCTATTAGGCTTATATGCTCACAAATATTTTCCTGGGGGAGGTGACTTGAAATGATCAGTCTGGTGACAGAGTAGTCGTCAAATGCGATTGCTGACCTGAGTGTCCCCGTAGATTACGTGTTTGCCCTCCTATAGAGGCTATGCACGTGACGTTATCAGCGAGGTGACGCCATGTTGGATGGAACGTTGTGACATGCTGACGCAGTGCATCTGACCACGTGCTCCGTCCATTTTCCATCCAACACGTGGCGTCATACCCATTGATGACGTCATTTGATGACGTCAGTGCATAGCCTCTATAGTCATGGTCAAAAGTAGTTGTTGACTCCAGGTGAGACATCGCGTCTTGGGGGTTCAATCGGTAAACGCGCCGCTGCGCGTATCCAAGCGGATGATACTTTTGACGCCCACTGCACTTTGGCAACACCAACTGGTAATTAATAATACTTAAAAATTCGTGTATAAATGCTGCTGAATTTATTTTGAGATTATGTACAGCCAACTAGACATTTTATAATGTGATAAATGAATGTATGTATACATATTAGAAAAAAATAGAAAATTTAGAACATAAAAATGCCCGGGATTTATTCACTGCTTACCTCGCGTGCGACTTGCAGAACCGTAAGTTACCCCGACTGGTCGTATCTTCCGTAACTATGGCAAATTGGACCAGCGGCCTCAAACTAACCGTTAGAGAGCGAGCACTTTCGAGCGCGCAGGCCAACCACATGTATGAGTGTAGGCCTATGGCGGGGTGGGGAAACCAGTCGACTTTCGGGTCCGTATGTCCTACGGAGATTTGGTGAATTAGCATTGATCTATTTCTTCGTGAAAATGAAGGAATTTCCTGTCTCATAATGATCTGTACATATTGTTCCTAACTAAACTGTTATCCTAACGATTCGAATAACCAACAAAATTTAAATGTCGATGCTTACACGTAACAGTTATTTATTACACATACATGTACATGCATTATACATTTGTGCACAATGTTTTGCAACCAAATTATGTGAATAAGATCCGTCTTACCACTGATGTTAGCTGTTGTTAATTTGGGAATGCACGTTTCCAATCAAAATGGATTATAACATTGTACCCACAGGTCACGTTGCGACGACGCAATGACTTTTGACCGCATGTGCAACCGCAGCCGGTGGTATGGAAACAAGGTAGTCCTAGCCCGTGCAGGTGTGAAAGACATGTCACAGACNGGGGGGGGGGGGGGGTAAACTGTGATTTCTCTTTGTTCCCCTGTTAAAAAGTAATGGTCTTTCTAGCTCTCTATTGCATGGACGGAAACACTGAGATATGAGGACACGAGAAAGTGTTACATCGGTAGCAGTTGCATTCATTGTGATTGGACGCAAAAATTCACCCGTTCTGCGCCGAATTTCGCCCTATATGTGCGCGTTTTGTTGAACATAGAAAACAAACGGAAGTATGTGTGTACCGTATCATTTCCATACAGTCTGTCGATCGGCGAAGCAAAAGTGTCAGAAACTTCGATCACCCTAAACCATGAACATCCTCCCATCTCCACACCATGAAGTACTGTAATATAAAAACTATTTGCGATTTTATATACGTTCGTAATTAAATGCCTGTCATACAAACAAAAAATTAATTCTTATTCTCTTAATCCCTGAATACGGTTAACTAAATAGCCGCAAAAAGGGTAGGTGGCGTGCAACATTGTCACCTCTCCAGACTCCGCCAAGGGCAACATAGCGTAGACACGCTCACCGTCAATGATTAATTTTCTTCAGTCTTTCACTTCACGTGGATATATCGAGTTTTGTAATACAAGGGAAGGTAAGGAGCCGAATTTTTTCATTTCCCTTAGGGACATGTAACCCACACGTCAGGAGGCGGGAATTTGCAGTAGGCCTAGTTGAGCACAGTTGGTTCTTGCGTGATATTACGCAACTCATCAATCTCAAGATGTCATGAATGCCAAAGTCGAATGCCTCGGCCTGTAAAAATACCAAAATCGCAGTTTCAAGGTCACAGAGACCACCTGGCAGAAGCTCCTCCAACAGTATCTTTTCAAAACCGTCACTGTCATGATTTCGATTCGAAGACATCAACAGCCTGAAGTGTTGTCAGCAATGACGACCATCATCCACGGCAATGCCAGACCTCTCTGACCTTCCGATTGCGATTTTGGTGTATGTGCGATCAGCAATACTTTTATGATAATGATATTATGATGATGATAATATAAAGGTTCTTACATGTATATCATAGCGCTTCCCATTGTTAGTGTATGGTCTCAAAGCGCTTCACGTAACAATACACCAAGTGTCTCTCCAGAAACCTTTATGGGGAACTCAGGTTGCTGCTAATTCACCCGATAGACTATCACGTCCGCTTAGCAAGCGGCAGGTCCAGGTGTAACGTCGATCAGTGTTCCCCGTATTTCTTTGTTTTTCTTATTGTTTCCCTCCTGACGGATTAAGCGGCAACTAACCCAACAATAACCATTCTAGGCCGCGTCTATTGTTGGGGAACACTGAGCGACAGAAACACTCACCGATGTTACACCTGGTTCGAATCCAGGCCGGGCCATGTGGTATTTCATTCCCGACTCTTCAGTCCTTCACATGGGACAGTAAGCCGTGGTACCTTGTTTCTTTGCAAGGGCAAGTAAAAGACCCCCCAGTGAGGAATATGAGTACATGTAGCTTGAGATGGCCTCTTCCGTACTTACCAGGGCCAATAGGGAGGTTGAGATCGGCGACTTATATCACGGATCCTACGTATACGGATCGAAATGTACACAAAATTTGTCCTCGTATACAGAATTCTATCCGTGTACGTATAAGGATCAGTGATAAGTCGCTGATCTCAACCTCCCCATTGCTATGGCTTCGGCCCTGACGGAAAAATCAAAAATACAAATACGCACCTGATCCTTTCAGACCAGTTTCAGACCTTTCAGATGATTTAATGACATTATCATCATTCGTATGCCAAGAAGAAGATTCTATCTGCATCTCGGCAACTACACACAAGCATCTGACCGTGTATTCGGATGATTAATTTCTGAATGCAACATCATTATGTGCACATTCGATCAATGGATCAGGTGTTGCCGTGTTCAATGCGCCGCGTTGTCGTTTGCCAGGTCTGGCAATTTCTCTGCTAGCGTCAGAGCCCAAATGCTGATAATGAAAGGGAAATTAAGAAAACGCCATGCAGAGAGGGGAGATCCCGACAGCAAATCAACCACATGGTCGCTGGCGTCGGTTGACATGAGGGGAACGAATGATAGTAATTGGAAATCATGATCCAACCCCCGGTGGTACCTTTGCCAGACGATATCATTGTGTGCTACCAACAAATTCGCTCGTCTAGAATTTCAAACCTAAATGGTGAACGCAGCGAGCCTTNCTAGATACCAATGATGATCTTCCTGGGTGTCTTTCCCTCGACGCGTAGAGCTTTTTTATAAAACCTGTTAAAATCTCACCATTTCTCCTCGTATTTTAATTTAGAACATTGCTAGCATCAGTTGGTGGAAACCGATGGGTATGTTTTAAGATGGCTGACGATTCGCTGCTTACCTCATATGATGTATGGTATAAAAACAACTGATGAGAGAAATAGTGTAATCAGCCCTGGCGTGCTTGAGATAAATTTTTACATTCTGCTTTGGACTGGGGTCTACAAGTCTGTCCCTTGGGTAACATTAGGGCGGTTTTATCTGCTCCTATCGCACGGCAGCAAGTCGAATGCACTTGGTAGATTAGGTCTCAGCGAGCAGCTGGCTTCAGAAATAAAATCCAATGCCCTTTTAAAGGTGTTTCGGACCTCGTCATCATTAATTTACATCCTAAGTGTTTATGTTCGATCAGTTCTTTCTGTTGTTTGAAATCGTTATGGGAATATTGGGAAATGGGGGCGGGATAGGGAAGCTATGGTGATGATCAAATATTCAAGCGAGGAGACAGCTTAACCCTCCAACAATCGTGGGTAGAAAACCGTTACCGTTACCTTCGATTTTAGCCTTAGGTCTCAGAAATATATAACCAGATTATCTAGCATTCAGCTGAGACGAGACAGTTTTTAGTGCTGTGTATGAGGAGAGAAAAAAGCAAAACAAAAATTTTGTGACTTTTCGAGCGGAAACATGGGTGCTGACATAAAAATGTATATAGCGTAGAACCTTCCTCTTGGGAATGTGAAATATGCTTACAAACGGTCGTAAGGATACTGGAACTTCCTTGTAGCCTACTCTGCTGTCAGTGCCACCTGCACAGCACCTCTCGACTGGCGCCTCAGTTCTTGGGTCCAATGACGAAATCAGTTCCACTCAGTCCAACCCTCAAATTCTATCTTCCACTCAAAATTTCCCGACCTGCTTTTTACAAATGTGATCTACCAATGAATTCAATGATGTCAAAAATGTGGGTATAGGCCTATATGTCTTGGAATTCTCTATCTATCTTGGATTTCGAGATATTGAGGAAAATGTGTCCAAAATGGCCGCCATTTTGAAATCCAAGATGGCGGTCACTTGGGACGATTTCGTCGGGGAAGGAGATGGAGTCAGAGTCGGTGTTATACTGCGTGATTTTATTGCTCCAGGTGATTGATTATGGTTGATTGATTGATTGATTGATCTTGGTTTCCTCTCATGAATACGGTGATACACTCACAATCAGTTTTGATGAGATCAGGAATAGACGACAACAATAGGACGTGAATAACTTTGAGTGATAATGTGCAGCAATTACCAAACAATGGAGAACATTGTCGTAGAGTTAACGTTTATCGCTTGATTTCTTAAACTCCCTAGTAACGTTGTTTCGAACGATTCAGCCCTGGACCTTTTTTTCATTGAAAGTGTAGAAAAAGCCACAGTGAATTCTTCATGTAATGCTTTTTAAAAAGGATGGGCCGGGCTCATGACATAGGCCTACGTAGGCTATAGTGATAATGTGATACGGTAACGAAGATAGTTTTTGCAGATAAAGTGCTACAACAACAACAGCAACAACAACAACAACATCCATTGTGAGTAATAATATTGATTTCATCATTTTCAGTGGTTTAGACCAGTTGATATTTGCATTTTTTGAAAAACAGATATTATTTCAATATAATTGATTTGACTGATTGTGTTAAAACCTATAGAAGGCTCATCCCCACGCCTCGGGCACTGAAAATCTTTAATCAAAATTCCAGTAAGCATTTTCCAGGCTTCTCTAGATCTCCTCCTCAATTTATTGGATTTGAATAAAAAATGCATGCCTCCAGGTGTGTTATTATGACGTCACGGCCGACTCTGTGGTGTATATAGATTTCAGTTCCACTGACTAGCCATTTTTTGCTCCTAGTCTTGGACACCTGCACTAAATCATCCTCGCACCCAGGGTCTTCACAACTGGCTCCCCTTCTCGCGCTTGGTTCATTGAGGGTACGACCGTAAATGACCTCAGATTCACAGGATGGCACTAAACCTGTAAGATACGTAGTTGCAACTGAACCTACAAGTATTGCACACTGAACCTGTATAAGATGTGCATTGCACACTGAACCGGTAAAACCTGCACTAAAAGTTGCACACTGAACCTACAAGATCTGTATTGCACACAGCTGAACCTGTCCAAGATGTGTATTGCACGGTATACGGTAAAAAAGTACAGGTAAAAAAGATACCGGTAAAAGGTACTAGGTAATAAACAGGCCCGTAGCAGCCGGGGGGCCGGGGGTCCAAGGCCCCCCCCACTTTTTTTGCCAAAAATACCTTGGCCCAAATGTCCATTTTATATGTCCATATATTTGCTCTCAGATCCCAGGAAAATGCACCTAAAGCACTTAAATTATCAATTTTTCCTGGGGGACCCCCCAGACCCCCCGTTTGGGCTTCACTTTCCGGTCCTGACCGCCTCCGCCGAGCTACGCACCCAACCTTTATGTCATCCGACCGTGCCAGGGACCCCCCACTCATCAGAGGGCTGCTACGGGCCTGATAAAGGGTACTAGGTAAAAAGGTAATATGTAATAAAGGTACCAGGTAAAAAAGGTACGGGTAAATAAGGTAGTAGGTAAGAAAGGTATAAGTCATTTAATAAAGTGTTCTATCTATTTCCATCAGAAAAAAACAACCATGAAGGAATGCTTTCGATAATTAGCAATGACTAGCAGTCCATGCAGTTGCTATTTAATTAAAATTGAATGTTTGGGAAACATGTGTCTTCAGGCCCGTAGCAGCCCTCTGATGAGTGGAGGGGCCCTGGCGGGGCCGGATGAAGTATTGACAGAAAGGGGGCGTAGCTCGACAGTGCGCTGAGCATGCAAAAAAAGGAAGTGGGAAGCCAAAACGGGGGGTATGGGGGTCCTCCCCCAGAAAAATTTGACAATTTAAGTGCTTTAGATGCATTTTCCTGGGATCTGAGAGCAAAAATATGGACATATAAAATGGACATTTGGGCCAAGGTATTTTTTGGCAAAAAAGTGGGGGGGGGGCCCGGGACCCCCCGGCCCCCCCGGCTCCTACGGGCCTGGTCTTTATAGAGACAAGCTAGCCTAAGGCCTTTTTATTCATTGAAACTGTACTGCACCCTGAATATTTAAGATCTGTATACACTGAACCTGTAAGTTCTGTAGTACACTGAATCTGTAGATATCCCTTGCCTCCATAAAACGTATCATAATGTATACACGTATGCCCTCTATTTGATCGGCAGGAGGCCTATTGGCGGATATTACGTTAGACTGCGTTTCTCATGTAGGCCCCTACATGTATTTGTTTACAGAATAAATTGAAAAATTGCGGAGCCACGTTTCATTCTCATCATATCACTGGATTTACTCCACAATGTGATTGTCACACTTTATAATAGAAAACGGTATCAGCTATATTATTGTGCATAGCACGCTACTTGATAATCGATCTTGACACCTGACCGTCCATCATCAAACATGGCGTCTCTGATTGAGAACTGATACGCACTTTATGCTATATTCTTGTTTGATAGGATTGTACGAGTGGAAACGTATATCCCCAGGCGTCAATAATGGAGAATTCGTATATGAGGCCAGTTGTGAAAGTAGGCAATGCTTCTCAAAGAGGTTCCATCGTTAGGCCACCTTCAAAAATACGTTGTTTCACAGTGCTGCGGTCAAGATCTACTCATCAATAACATGCCTGCTGAAGAGTTTTTTAGAGCTTTTCTTAGTTTTTGAGCAGGAAACTGCGTGGAAATGAACAAAATATTTGTCCCTACCTAACTTACCCACTAACCATGGTTAGGGGTACAAACATATTCTTTAAATGGCCTTTGCGAAAAGGCTTCAACGATCGTGTTTATGTTCGCTTTCCGACCACGGACAGCGCTGCAATCAAACAATCTATCCTCGCACCCAGGGTCTTCACAACCGGCTCCCCAACTCGCGCTTGGTTCACACCCTGGCGACATCCATGCCATTTCGTTGGGGAAGCAGCGGAGTAGCCTACTGAACTCCGCCGAATCCAGCCAATAGTTGGCGGAAAAATTGAAGTACCGGTATCACCAAAAAACGGCGCTGTCCGACGCCTCCGTACTAAGAGATGTGTCGATTGGCTGAAATACATTGAGCATGTCGACCATCTTACTACTATCTTATCTTACTACTATAATAGGAGAGCCTCTCCTTACTCATGCAAATGAGGGGTCGTGACCTCACTGAACTCGCACTGGATTGGGCCGCGGAAAGTGGGTCGTGGCCTCCGACGGATTTAATTCGGCCAATTTCCAGTGCTTGATAGAACAGACGATGTAATCCATTGATTTAATCCAATGAGAAATTTACTCACGCAATAAAATAGTGGTGCCAAATGCAGTTTAAGGGCTTCAAACTGTCGAAAGTTTTCTGAACTGGCGACCATATAATAATGTCCCAAAATTTTTGTTTGTATGCTGTGTCGTGACACCGATTCCGCTTCAGCCTCCGCTCCATTCCACACCGTCAGACACGTTCGTTGTCCGTCATACGTCTCAACACATACACACATTATATAGCCTAGGGGTAGCCCCGGCGTGACGACCGTCAAGGGCTAGGCCTACATGGTGATGTATGCACAGGCTTATAGGCCCACCCTTCCTTTAGTAGCCTCGGTCTGCTCTGACACTCTGTCACTCATTGAGACTGGAGGGAGCTTTGCACCTAAGGCATCTCCATCGTCACAGACACTGCACTGTCAGCAGGGTTAAAATCTGGGGTCGGCAGTCTGCAGGGAATGTGTGCTGGGTAAGGAGCGTGCAGAAGTCGCAGTGGCGGATCCGGGACTTGCCGAACGGG
>NMRB01002462.1:16236-40865 GCA_002633025.1 Notospermus geniculatus
AGGATGTGCCGTCGCCACCTGATTCGTCGCCTGAGGATGTGCCGTCGCCACCTGATTCGTCTCCTGAGGATGTGCCGTCAACACCTGATTCGTCGCCGGAGGATGTGCCGTCGACACCTGATTCGTCGCCTGAGGGTGTGCCGTCGCCACCTGATTCGTCGCCTGAGGGTGTGCCGTCACCACCTGATTCGTCGCCTGAGGGTGTGCCGTCGCCACCTGATTCGTCGTCTGAGGGTGTGCCGTCACCACCTGATTCGTCGCCTGAGGGTGTGCCGTCACCACCTGCGGAATGGTTCCGGTTGTCGTCTGTAGTTTCTTCACCTGTAAAATATAACAATTAATGGACGTTAGATTCGCACAAACGCTACAAAAAAACGTTAGTGGTAAACGAATGATAATACCATACTGGGATGGGTTGCACAAAACTCATGTTAGATGACGTAAAATGACAATGGATTTTGACGTCATCTAACATAAAAGTTAGCGCTAACACCATGTTAGCGCTAACATGAGTTTTGTGCAACCGGCCCCTGAAATACGAGTGACAAATATTGTATTTGCACACTAGGCCTACATCTGATTGCTGCCATAATGGCCGCTGTACACGATCCCTCAAAGTTGGATGAAAAAAACTTGACCAAAAAGATTGATCGTGTATGATGGGAAATTGGATGAAATATTTTGCGTCAATCAAAGATGGAATAGAGCCCGTCCTAGTTTTGAATGATGAATTGATAAAATTTGACCGTGTACAGCGGCCATTACCTTCCTGAATTAGAGTTTTATGATTACGAATGTTACTTTATGAATGGAAGTTATGCAATTGGATGGGTTTTGTAATGCCATTTTGTGAAAGATTTGATGAAAATGATTGAAAATGTATAGTGGGGCCCTCTATATAAAAATTTAACCAAAATGATTGATGAAACAGTTTGATGAAAATGAGTGATCGTGTACAGCGGTCATATAGTCTACTGTAATAAAAGTAAATGGAATGATGACCGGTACATTTTTGCGACGCGTGGGTTATATGCTGGTATGCACACCTCTCGCAAAATTATATCGGTCGTCGAGATGCAAAATGACAATATGTACTCACCGATTGGTCCTGTCCATGCAGTTGGATCCAGAAGCCCTTCGAGGAAAACTGTGAATTTTGGTCGAGAAAATTGGGCGAGAAATTGGTGGTCAGCGTGGTCCAATCCGACAGTAAATTTGCGGCCAAATTTGGCACGCACGATGACGTTGGCTCAACTAACTGTCTCTTCACGGCTGGTTGTCGAAACTTTGTTGCTAAGCATTTGTTGTTCATGTTTGTTGTCGGTTGGATTGGTTGTCGGTCGGATAAACGAGGTACATTCGTCTATTTGGTACTTGTATATATTAGGAGCAGTTGTTGTCGGTTGGATTGCCACTTATATTTGTGATGGAAGGTTACATCTATTATGGGCGTGTGGGGTTGTGGGACTAGCTGAAATAATTGGAAGGAATCCAGAGATCAGTTATGAATATAGGAGCTGTGTTGATTATCATCACCAAACTAATTTCAGAGTCATACAAATCATTACATATATTGATCCTAACTCTAAGGGCAAAAAAAAATATTGTCTGTTTCTTGTCCAGCAACTCAGCAAAAATTGATGCGGGCATGCGAATTTTTTTTTTATTTTCAAATATTTTTTTTTCCGTTTTCTTCATGGATGGGGGGAAGTACCACCAGCAAACTATCTCTCTACATGTTTAAAGCACAGATTTCATGAAAAATAAAGATGATTTCAAGTGATGAAGCATTTCTGTGCATTGTATAGAAGGCGCTGCGTAAGCAAAGTGGGAAAATTTGAAATTGGTGAGAAAAAAAAATTTCGATGCGGAGCGCCTGGGAATGACGCGGGCGCGGACAAGAAACGAATACTTTATTTTTTTTGGCCTAAGCTACAGTACAGTCCATAATTAAAGTCCACCGCGCTGCGTATCCCGCGCGCGGGACGTCCACGTCTCACGCAATGCATGAGATTCTACCCTGCATGAATGGAAGTTATGCAATTGGATGGGTTTTGTAATGCCATTTTGTGAAAGATTTGATGAAAATGATTGAAAATGTATAGTGGGGCCCTCTACATAAAAATTTAACCAAAATGATTGATGAAAAAGTTTGATGAAAATGACAAACTCGTACCAGTGGGTTTACGTTCCTACAACACCACTGGAAAGGGCTGACGACTTCAGGAATACTGCGCATGCGCAATCTACTAATTTTGAGGCGAATCACGCCGAGGCCGCGGCATGATGTTCGCAACAAACCATGCTAACTATTCGTTTGTAATAGCTCTAATACTCAAACAACTTCGTGTTTTGGGAGTATTAAATGGCCTTTTAGGCATATATGATGTTTTTCAGTCATCGAAGAACGAAATATTGTGTGAAACAAACATTTTGGCACGCTGCCAGCGACTGACCAGAAATTTTGGTCAGGTCGTCAGCCCTTTCTAGAGATATCCTCGGATGAGGTAGATCTGGGAACGAGATTGTGAAAATGAGTGATCGTGTACAGCGGTCATATAGTCTACTGTAATAAAAGTAAATGGAATGACGACCGGTACATTTTTGCAACGCGTCGGTTATGCTAGTATGCACACCTCTCGCAAAATTATATCGGTCGTCGAGATGCAAAATGACAATGTGTACTCACAGATTGGTCCTGTCCAGTTGGATCCAGAAGCCCTTCGAGGGAAAACTGTGAATTTTGGGCGAGAAATTGGTGGTCATGCACAGCTTGGTCCAATCAGACAGTAAATTCGCGGCCGAATTTGGCACGCACGATGACGTTGGCTCAACTAACTGTCTCTTCACGGCTGGTTGTCGAAACTGTGTTGCTAAGCGTTTGTTGTTCATGTTTGTTGTCGGTTGGATTGGTTGTCGGTCGGATAAACGAGGTACATTCGTCTTTTTTGGTACTTGTATGTACATGTATTAGGAGCAGTTGTTGTCGGTTGGATTGCCACTTATATTTGTGATGGAAGGTGCATCTATTATGGGCGTGTGGGGTTGTGGGACTAGCTGAAATAATTGGAAGGAATCCAGAGATCAGTTATGAATAATGAGCTGTGTTGATTAAGTCACCACCAAACTAATTTCAGAGTCATACAAATCATTACATATTGATCCTAACTCTAAGCTACTTAATTATGAATATCACATGAATGATTCAACTTGATCAAAGTTAAAGGGACTAGGAAAATTTTTTCAAGCTTCGGTTATTACAAAATGCTAGTCTTTCATGATAAATTCCCACCGACAATTCACTTTTTCAATTAAGTATTAATTAATGGCACCCAGACAAATCAGTTATCACCACACCATGGAGAATTCGCCACGTCACTGGGAACCTCTCACTGTATGTTTTGTATGGAGCGAGCTTGTACTCTATTGATTTCATGTGATTTCGGCCCACGGTGATTTAGGCCCGACCATAATTCACCATACAGCATAATAGGGGGCCTACTTATGCCCAGGCCTTTGTCCCCCTTGAAAAAATTTTTTTTGATTAGGCCTAGGTAGGCCCATCTCATCATAAAAATGTAGTTTATTCTTTTATTCAGACAAGTTAGGGGCCTACGCATCGCTCATGGCAAAAATGTATGTCTTCCATGATAGGCCTATATGTTCATATCGTTATCTATCAAACTAAAAACCAATGTTTGACTTTTAATAAATAAATTTTAATTCTTATTCTACGACGTAGCCTAATAATATAGGGCCTAGTAACCAGCAAAACTATTGACACAGGGCCGAATGGTAATTTGGCACCAAATGAACTGGGGCCTAATCACCGGGCCGAAATCACCGTGGGCCGAAATCACCAGTTACCTACTCTATTATGTTGATTAGGTTCCCAGTGACGTGGTGAATGCTCCATGGTGTGGTGATAACTGATTTGTCTGGGCGCCAGTAATTAACACTTAATTGAAAAAGTGAATTGACGGTGGGAATTTATCATGAAAGACTAGCATTTTGTAATAACCGAAGCTTGAAAAGAATTTCCTAGTCCCTTTAAGTCTCCTGACCGACTTGCATTAACAAACTGATGCCATTTCATGTTCCACAATTCACGAGCCAAATAATGCTGAAGGGGTTATTGTCGTCCTGGGTACACATAAAGTGTACCCAGGTTCGATGTCGTCAAGTGAAATTGTACCCTGGGTCCACTTTCTTGTTACAAACTGTACCCAGGTTCAGATTTAGAGACCTCGGGACGAGCTCATTCTCAAGATTTCGTGGGATACGTGAATTAGCGTATGTTGGTTCCAGGATCCTGTTGCTATGACCTTGGAGGAATTATACTGACAGGAGGAACAGCGAGCTAATATAATTGCCCCTCTATAATCCGATTATAATCCGGGCCCTTTTTCACACCTCCCCAAACAATGGAACACAAAGGCCCGCAGTGTTTGCCCAGATATGACACATGATCAAACAAACCCATCATGGCCATGCACAATGGCACATGCACATGTNCCAAACTCCAGTCCACTGGCAAGCACCAATCAGAGAAAAACGCAATCAAGTCAAAAACAATCTTCTGATCTGGATCATACTGCGACACGCTTGTCCGAATCCTGTTATGATAGCAGTTAGGCAATCAGGAAACTTGGAGCAACACAAAGGAGGTCTTGTGAGAAAGGGAGATTATATACAGGCTTATTTGGATCCTGGGTGCTAATTACAACTGTTTCTAAGGGCCAACAGACATTCCGTCTCCTTTTTGACTTTGGGCATTATTTACACAAGTAGGTCTGCATTATGTTAGAACTCAACAGAATTCAGAATACAGAAAGTTTACTGCTCCGTAAAATCTACATGGTTTTATAGGAGGAAATACAATAAACTTAGGTGCAGACAGAGTTGGAGAAAAAGAATGAGTTGGAGGGAGACCGGGATCTGTCTATAGGAAGTGTACCCGGACACTCTAGCGTGCAGAGAGTGAAGTGCTATTAAAACAAATGATGGATTAACAGAAACATATAGTACAAGGTTAAATAAAATGCAAAAATAGGCCTATTGGATACATTTAATACAGTAAATACAGATAATACAGATAAATAAAAATATAGATACAGATACAGATAATACAGAATACAGATAATACAAAATACAGATAATACAGATTCCAACATCTGGGAAAGACAAACAAGGAACAAACAAACAAACAAACAAGGAACTAAGCTCAAAGGAGCTAGGATTGTTCGGATACGATGGACACAGACACAATGTACCGGTATAATGATATTGAACTTTTAATTATTTTTGATAAAACAATATAATCACATGCGCATAAGCATACAGGTGGCTCTGCTGCTATATCTAGTAATGTATTCCATATAGAGAATCGTCAATGATAATGACAATGTGTACTCACAGATTGGTCCTGTCCAGTTGGATCCAGAAGCCCATCGAGGAACTGTGAATTTTGGTCGAGAAAATTGGTCGAGAAATTGGCGGCCGAATTTGGCACGCACGATGACGTTGGCTCAACTAACTGTCTCTTCACGGCTGGTTGTCGAAACTGTGTTGCTAAGCGTTTGTTGTTCATGTCTGTTGTCAGTTGGATTGGTTGTCGGTCGGATAAACGAGGTACATTCGTCTATTTGGTACTTGTATATATTAGGAGCAGTTGTTGTCGGTTGGATTGCCACTTATATTTGTGATGGAAGGTTCCATCCTTTTAAGGCCAGATTCACGGGTGGTTCCGGTAATAGAAACGGATGTATTATAAAATTATGAATACAAGTGGGTGCTTCGTTACACCAGGCATTGGAACAGAATGCTTTCGTCTGATTCCTCAGCAGCACCTAGTGCAATCTTTCTGGCTTCAGCAGCAGACGGTCTTCATTTCGTTTGCCCCAGGATGGCGAAGTCCAGTGGTGACAAACATCACATATATGTCATCTGTGGCATAGACATAACTCTTCTTCATCTTGTTGTCCTATCAAACTGCGGCATCAAATGTCAGCTGAGCGCAAGGCCCATGGGCCTCTTGTTATGAAAACAAAGCAGCCTGCAATCACTGATAGTTCGTATCCCTTCTTGATCATTGTCTGTTTCCTTCTGTTTTTAGCTCGCCTGGGGTGAGCTTTTGCTGTGGTGCAGAGTCTGTCTTCCGTTGTTGTCGTCGTCCGTTAGCAGGGCACGTTTCGTAACCACTGGGGCTATTGATCTGAAACTTGGTAGGCCTACATATATTCCCCCAGGTCAGATGACCTATGACACCAGTTTCGGTGTGATTCAATTCTTGACTTGGCCACCAGGTGGCAAAAATTGCAGTTTCTGAACAATGACTGAATCATCATTTTGAAGCTCCAACACACTGAAAGGGGGTCTTACTATTGAAGGTAGGTCACCGGAGGCATTAGGGCCGAGGCGAATGGCCTCGCCAGTGGAACTCCCTGAGACTTCTGTTTCCTTTGATTTTGGCAGTTTCTTTTGCAGAAGCTGCCGAAAATACTTTCTTCAACCTCTTGACCCAATTTTTCAGACGTTTGGCAAGAGTGTCCCTATTCGTACCTTTCGTCTCAATGGCGAATTGCAGACCCTTATCAGTCAACTTACATGATCTTACAGTTTGTTCATCCTCGTCATGCTTTTCAGCACGATGATTGGTGCAGACATTACTAATAACCTCAGCAATCACCTCCTCGTCCTGTTTTATGGCTTGATCCTGGTCAGACATCTTCAGTTTGTGTCGTACGGAACCACTTACTTGATATTTAAAGAAAGTCTCTTCACGTCACTTGAGATGATCTAGGTATTAATAAGGTCAACACAGTGGCTATAGTGACAGGAAAATAACTACCCCGAGTACTCCAGACCGATCAAACTCTCCCTTCAGGAAACCACCTATCCTCGCATGCACGTACTTCCTAATGAATTTCGTTCCGAAGCTGGAAACATCATCACTCTTGTCAGTTGCTCTCCACCCCAAACGTTTCCGGGTAATCTGGCTGCACGTGTCGTAAAGTTCACGATTCGCTTTAACTTTTGACACCACAACCTGAAATGGGAATAGAAATAGAAAACATGTAGGCCTAGTATGTGTACCAGTTCGTACGTCACTACTGGCATTGTTTGCACTGGCCAATAAATTTTGTGGCTTTTGTTAAGTCTTAGAAGACTTCAGTTCATTTGCTTTAAAATACAAGTTGGCTTCTTCCTCGAAGAAGGGGAAATCAACATTGTGGCCTAGGCCCCTATTTGATATTGTAATCAGCCCACGTGATGCCATGTTGGATGGAACGACGCAGCGCATGTGATGGTTTTTGCCTGCGCAGTTCCATCCAGCGTGGCGTCATACCCATTGATGACGTCAGTGCATAGCCTCTATACATATGCTATGTAGGCTATCAACGTGTCAAATCATCAGTCGCCAGGGACTGCAGCATGGACTTGGCCGACTACTCGCCTTTACTACATCATGGCCGTGCTTGCCATGTGGGAACTCCACTCGCACACACTCGTCCAATTGTCTGAGGTTGGGTCGAGTTGGTGAGCCGCTTGGATCAATGGTCGAAAGCTGCAGCAAAGCATCAGGATCCAAAGAGAAGGTCTACGTGGACAACTCCGTGAATCGAATGCTGGGCAGGGTGGGCCTAAAGCATGGAACGATGCCAGTGTCCAAGAAAGGAAGTGGAAGTATAAACTGCCGAAAGCAAACGCAGCCTACTCATTTCATGAAAAAGATGTATGATCAACTGCTGATGCCTGTTAGTGTAAGTGCTTCACATGATCAACTTGTTGACAGACATCTTGATATGTGACCCCATCAAGCAAAAGTAGGCGCATCTTGCAACCAAGGAAAGGGTTAACAGCCTTACAACACAATAGCTGAAATGTATGTCTCTGCAGGTTGACAACGGTATTGGACATCAGTGATAATAGTTGAGTAAACTGATGACCAATGATGATCACCTGCAACAAGCGCCTGATTTTGCTGGAGCGTGTCACATATTAGATCTTTATGAGCGGCTTGCTACGCACCTTAGAACAATGATTCAGTGTAACCGGCACTGTTTTCCAGATAGTCGTCTTACTGGCAGACAGATATATGACCACCCCGGTCCCTTGATCGGTGCTCCACTGGAATGACAGCAAGGGCTTTTCTGTTGTTGGCACAGTCACTGATGCAAGAAGAGTCCTTCTTTCCTGGTACACCTTTTCGCATCTCCTTTTTTTGCACAACTGGAACATTTCTCCCAGACATCCGCTTGCAAGAATGATACGCCCCCAATCAGGCTGAGTTGGTGGGCCATCATCATACATTCGAGTTTGCATGTGACCAGTGTCTGAAAACCTTCAGAACTTGCAGCAGCCTTGCGCTCGCTGAGCACATGCCAGTACATTCGGGAGAGCGACCGTCTGCATGTGACCAGTGTCCGAAAGCCTTTGCACAAAGCAGCAACCTCTTTGTGCACATGCAGATACATTCGGGAGAGCGACCGTTTGCATGTGACCAGTGTCCAAAAACCTTCAGACCTAGCACCAGCCTCGCTGAGCACATGCAGATACATTCGGGAGAGCGACCGTTTGCATGTGACCAGTGTCCAAAAACCTTCAGACCTAGCACCAGCCTCGCTGAGCACATGCAGATACATTCGGGAGAGCGACCGTTTGCATGTGGCCAGTGTCTGAAAACCTTCAGAACTCACACACACTCGTCCAATTGTCTGAGGAATGGCAGGTACGAATTGTGGATGAGATATAGACCGCCCCAGTCCCTTGATCGGGGCTCCACTGGAATGACAGCAAGGGCCTTTTCTGTTGTCGACACAGTTGTAGCATTTTTTAATGACCTTACATTAGGGCAATGCTACACAAAAGTAGGGTTCGGATACGATGGACACAGACACATATAATGATATTGAACTTTTAATTATTTTTGATAAAACAATACAATCACATGCGCATAAGCATACAGGTGGCTCTGCTGCTATGTCTAGTAATGTATTCCATATACAGAATCGTGCTTTGTATCCTGCATAGACACTGTACTGCCTGATCTGGCTAGATCATTCCCTATACACCCGTATATTCTTGGCCGGGGCCACGGTTAACCTCACTAGACACACACCTTATGATGTCACGAGATCAATTGATCAAGATCAGTTGATCAAATAGCGCGCCCATGACGCTATTTATATTAAAACCGGCGAAACGCCAACCAATCGGTAACGCCGTTATATTTCAAAGCTCGTGCCTGATTGGCTAAAATTTGGACTGGACGGAATTTTCTCACCAAACGGAACCTAAACATCAACTTCTAACAATGATTACATTTAACATACGCAGAGTCAAGGGAAACCGCACATACAATTACAAGATAAGATCATCTTCTATCATTTAACAAAGTTTCACGAAAATTCTATGTTTAAAACTTGCCAAACAATTAACTTGAATATGCAATACCACTGTGGGCTACCCGTCGAGGGTTTTTCGAAAAACCCTCGACGCATTGCCGCCATTTTTCGAATCGATTCGCGAGGATTTTTGCTCAGTGTGACCAGTAGAGTGTAATTCACGGCTTCATTTTCAGCAGGTTTGTAGATAAAATTGTCACACACACGTCTGTACCCTTCTTCCCCTGCAAATTGCCTATGAGCCGCGTAATTTGCCTTTGAAAACATCGATGAAGTCGAGGGTTTTTTCACCCGCCACATTTTCTGCAAAGAGGGTGATTCACATTTTGAAAAACCCTCGTAAACAGTGATTGGGTAATAGAATAACCACCCCCCAGCCCACATAAGTGGGCGGGACGTTTTAATACCTGAAGTGATGCTAATAAAAATAAAAGAATTTGTTTTGCGCCACTTTAAACTTAATATTTCAGTGGCGCTTTACATAAAGTGCATTTAGAAACCTAAACAATTGGAATTACAAGTCCGTTTTTCACCAGTTGACGAAAATGATTGCTGAGGTTACAGCAGATGAAGTTTTCCAATATTTCTCGGGACTTCGTGTCCAGAAACCCATCATAACAAAAAAACACAATCCACCATCACTAAAAAACGTGTGCATAAAGAAGATTGTCGACACACTGACAATCAGAGACGTAAGACCAGGTGCGGATCTAGGATTTTCGGCAGAGGGGGGTCAGGGCCGCCAAGGGCGGTCGTTGCAGGCGAACGTCAACGATGCCGGCGCGGATGGGGGGTCTGGGCGACCTCCCCCAGAAAATTTTGAAATCTAGAAGGCCGTAGACGCTATTTCCTGGCATCTCAGTATCAAAATAGGAGCATTTTTTGTGGGTTTTTTGCTCACTGTCGCAAATTATTGAGGAAAAAAACAATTGGTGGTGGCGAGCAGGGGGGTCACGACCCCCAAAACCCCCCTACTGGATCCGCGCCTGAAGACAATTACCGAAGTCAATGCAAAGAGATTGCAAGGCCATAAGACAGATAAATGCAAAGGCCATAAGACAACCGTTCGGGTGTGCAAGAAGTAAACTGATTGGAAAATCACCGGATTGCGCAACGTGTATATTGAAATAAAAAATGTAGAGGACATTCTAGTTGTGGTTACACCTATCCAAAATCCCCGTGCTTTTTGAGACACAGGGTTTTTCCAAACCAGAAAAAAACACGGCGTTGACATGGCGAGCGGTTACACTACTAAAAGTGCGATTGGTAATAAGTTCCGTATCCCGGCGATAGGGGCACTGCGTGTAGGCAACTTTCCGTCATCGAGTGGCTACTGGAGGCGTGAAATATCCTATACGCATGCGCATGACTCATCGATTTGCATCGCCATCTGTCGCCGGGTGCCTAGAACTAGAAATAAACACGGGGATTTCACGGTTACACTACATAAAATCCCAGTGTCTAAATAGCCCCGGCGTTGCCCCTTCGAGCTCGCTGGAGCTAATAAGCACGGGGATTTCAGACACGGGTCTATTTAGACTCGGCGATTTATAGGTGTAACCGCAAAATCCCCAGGGAAAGCACAGGGATTTATGTAGTGTAACCAGAGCTATGTCATGAACGAGGCCGTCAGTTTACAGAATGATGTGACAACGGCAGGCCTACACTCTGAACATGTCCCAGAATTAAACGTTCTGGAGTTATATCTTGCTACAATCAATAAATTGGGAGACAGTATATGAATTGTGGATGAGGTAAAGAAGTCTTGTCTCTCTTTAGCGCCACCACTAGAGGGTTGATGACACTTTCGAATGCCCGTTGGGCATCGATCCTAAGGAGGTCTCATTTTGACAACATACTTCATGTTCTTTCGATCTGTGCTGGCGCAAACCAAGTCAGTATTTTTCATCTTTAGAGCCTTCGCTATTTCCTCCCTTGTTTTGGGGGTGGCTGTGGCAGAATAGCCAATGGATGTCCAAGTTTCAGTCATGCAACGTATCTTGTGTTTGGAACATAGCCAATGGATGTCCAAGTTTCAGTCATGCAACGTATCTTGTGTTTTGGAACATAGCCAATGGATGTCCAAGTTTCAGTCACGCAACGTAACTTGTGTTTTGGAACATAGCCAATGGATGTCCAAGTTTCAGTCACGCAACGTAACTTGTGTTTTGGAACATAGCCAATGGATGTCCAACAGGTTGTTGAATTAAGTTGCACCTGCACAGCTAAAGCATTGCAATCTACAGGGTTGTCAGGCTCCTTCACAATCCTGACAGGCAAGTCGGCCTTGCCATGACACTGCTTGGCAGAGGCTTGCAACTCCTTGTATGAGCAACCTCGTACACGAAAAACGAACGAAAAAAGTTCTTCATCAGTGGCAGCATTTTCGTTCTCAACCTCTCCTTCCCCATCAGAATGCCCCTCAAATCCACCATCATCGGAATGCCCATCAGAATCAGAATTAGATTCACATAAGCCGTGTTTACACCTGAGGAAATTGCCGGACCTGACCCGGCTCTGACCCGCCTTTTTTGCGTTTACACCTAAGAAAATCGGATCCGGATTAAAAATTGCCGGACTAATTTAGCCCGCTTTCGCTCGGCGGTTCTGATCCGGATTATACTTTAGCCCGGCAATTTCAAAAGTGTGGACAGAAAAATGCCGGGCTAAAACATTTACTGAGCCCACCGACAGGTGTCGGTCTGCTAAAATTGAATGGGTGGTGTGTCTATAAATAGCATGGCCAGCGTTCAATATCGTAAGACGAATAATAGGTGTGGACAAAAAATTCAATGGATCCGGGTTAAATTCGAACCCGGGCCTGGAAAAATTGCATAGGTGTAAACACGGCTATAGAACAGGTTCAGCACTGTCATTGTTGTTAACTACAATGGAAAGTCTGGCACTTGCTTCACAAATACAGTTACACGTTCTGTTGTCGACAACCACAAGGGGCATACCTGAAACAGAACACACCATACCCGCCTTTACAGCTTTACACATAAAAAAACTGTGTGTTGAAAAGGAAAGTTAAGATTAAAATTTGAAAACTTATTGGCTTTCAAAATACATGTATGTACCTCCTTTTCTGTTATACATCATTGTCCCCTTCCTTCTTGGGCAGGGATTCTGTACTCCCTTAAAAACATGTTAAAACACGAGTGACAGTAACAGAATGCAGCGAATTGCTTTTCAATGCTTCACTCACACAACGTATATTATGTTTTGGAACATAGCCAATGGTTGTCCAACAGGTTGTTGAATTAAGCATCACCTGCACAGCTAACGCATTGCAATCTACAGAGTTGTCAGGCTCCTTCACAATCCTGACAGGCAAGTCGGCCTTACCATGACCCTGCTTGGTAGAGGCTTGCAACTCCTTGTACAGGGTCGGATCCAGGGGGGGCGTGGGGGGCGTACGCCCCCCCTATTTTTGGCAGACCAGTGATTTTTTTTTAGCAAGAAAACTTCAATCACATAAAAATTCAAGTTTTTTTGCTCTCAGATGCCAGGAAAATGCATCTAAAAGCACTTAAATTGTCAAATTTTTCGGGGGGAGGACCCCCAGACCCCCCGTTTCGGCTTTGCGCTCTTGGTGCTCTCCACCTCCGTCGAGCTACGCCCCCCCTTTCTGTCGGCCCTGGATCCGACCCTGTTGTATGAGCAACCTCGTACAGCTTCTGAACTTTCTGAGAGTTCACAACCATCATGTTACGCCATGAGATTTGTGGATATTTCTTGGGTCTGCCACATTGCCTTCTTGCAGTCTTTTTCCTTTGGACATTTCTGTTTCTTGATGAGGTCACCAAAGAGTTCTAGTATCTCTTTTTCTTCATCCTTCGTCCACATGACACGTTGAACCTTAGTTACTTTCCTTTGTTTAGGAATAACCTCACATCCACGGCCAAGGAACTACATTTACGTATTGGAATTCTTTTTGGATCAGGGTTGATACAGAAAACATATAAAAGCTTGGATATTAACTGATGAGACTCGCTGTGCGATGTGAACATGAAGGCGGCCGCCATGATTCTGACTGTTCGATGTCAGAACCGCGCAGTTTATATCATGTTTTGTGATCACGTGATATGACGTCATCGTTGAACCTCCTTTGGTCAATTTCACTAGAGTTTTCATCCAGCTCAGCGAGTACCCCTGGAGTTTTGGCTGGCTCAAATGGTGATGTCAAATCAGCAGTGTCATTCTGAGCCCCAGTTGAGTAACATCATGCCAATTGTTATCTACTACAGCAGGCTGAGCATTACGCCTACCTCCACGGCCACGTGCTCAAGCACCTTTCTCTTCTTGGTTGGCATTTTTTTACAGTAATCGCAGTTAAATATAATGTCCGAGTGTAGGTAAAAATGCCCACAATTGGAAAGGAGGTAAAAATAACCACATTGATAAAACATATAGCACGTAAAACGTAGTCAATCGTAGTTACATGTGTTTATGAGGGAAATATTTTGTCCATCTGAGTCAGTTGCGCCCCAGGGGAATGTTGTGTCCAACACCACGTAAGAAGTCCTCCACCCCCAAACCTCCATCATGATAATGTTCGGCATAAGGTCTGCAGCCGCTGCAGTGTTTCCGCCAGAGGGTACTCAGGGCCATTTCTTTAATTTCATGGGGTTTTTGCTGATTTTGAAGAAATGCATACCCTCAAAAATATTTCTGGCAGAAACCCTGCGCTGGTGAAGTTGCCGGTGAAAATGAACACGGTGGAACTAATGGAGCACCAGGCAGAGGGATGGTTATGTCCAATCAAGCTGCTAAATCGATGGTTCCAGCCTTCCGACACATCAGCCGCTCTGCTCCGTCTACGCACAAGTCTCGATATTCTTCCAGCTGCTCGCATATTCCTAATGAGAATCCTGCGCCTCTTCTTTATTTCATTTAATTCTTCCTCCACTCTGTCTCTCTTTTCACCCTGCTCTTTTGTCAACATCAGTTTCTTTTCTTCATCAAGATGGGCTCTGTACCTTGATCTTGCACAGCTCACTGAACTCAGCATCTTTTTTGTGATTTGCACATTCAGAACACCTTGGTTTGTCACAAAGTCACATACAAGCCTGTGTGCAACAATGTCCCTGGATCCATATTTACAAATTCAACTTCCTTGTTGATTTTAATTTGGTTTGTCACAAAGTCACATAAGCCTGTGTGCAACAATTGTCCCTGGATCCATATTACAAATTCAACATCCTTGTTGACTGAAAATCCTCGCTCGACAGTGGCTTGCCCATGCGAGAGCAGCAAGACCTTCTTCACCATCAACAAAAGCTGGTCATACTTCGCTTTTGCCATTACGTTATATAGGAACTGGTCTATTCTTGTAGTTTCTTGGTTGTACCCTTTGAATTCTTCGTCCTTTCCTTCTTCATCCAGGAAGTTTTGAAGAATGGTATTTCCTGTAGTAAAAACAATGGCAAAAAATGGCATCAATGGCGTTTGTTTTGTCATATTGGTAACGTCAAATCCGGACCCCGAACTGACGCGTTCAGAAACTAATTGGCTGTTTTAGTCAGTGATTTCACATGAAAATGAAATGAAAATTTATGATTCAAATGGAACCATGGAATATATTGGTTTTCAGTCTGCCCTTCAATGAGGAACCGGCAGAACTACTCCGTGACGTGGCGCTGATGAACAACTCAGTTAAAAGTATGACGTCGAAAGTCAAGCCAACGTTATTTGCCATTTAATTCTGACTCTACACCCTACTTCTAGCCCTAAAAAATATACCTGGGATAGTCCGCTGAATTTTGAATTTTAGACGTCCATCATCAAGTAGGACTGACTCAATGTATCTGAGTATTTTCAAAAGAAAATTCAA
Source organism: Notospermus geniculatus (assembly GCA_002633025.1). Taxonomy (NCBI): domain Eukaryota; kingdom Metazoa; phylum Nemertea; class Pilidiophora; order Heteronemertea; family Lineidae; genus Notospermus; species Notospermus geniculatus. Next base: position 31,480 of record NMRB01002462.1, read on the forward strand.
GCAGGAACATGATAAATTTCATCGATAAAATTGATTATTTTAGCGTAAATAACAGACCGAAGAGCGACATCATTGATTCTGAATGACGCATTTCACATAACGTCACAACGTCAATGACGTTTTCAACGTCGCAGCGCATGCGTTCTTGTGAAAAAACTGAGTTGTTGCTTAGCGCCTCCTTTTAGTACGCCGGTTGCCCATTGCTAATCACAGTAGTGTTGTAAATACATCATTAACTATGAAACCCTAGTGTCTTTGATGTAAAACCGCTTCCAAATATTCCAGCCTGCATGCAATGATTGACAGAGCGCTATTCAACAGAAGTGACCAATAAATGAGCTGCACCATGTCTGCAAGGCCTAGACCACCCACTATTTGTGATCTTTTTGAGGGTATTGTGTCCTCAGCAATGATCACCAAGTCGTGACAACCAGTTCGTCATGTAATAGTAGAGAGCTTCTGCAAGTGCCCGGTTAGGCCATATGACTACGTTTATCTATTGTTTGGGTGCACTCACAGAATAGATAAACGTCGTCGTGGAGCCTAACCGGGCGCTTGCAGAAGCTCACTAATATTCTCTGGGTTGAGGAATAATGATGTAATGTGTGCCATTAATTTTAACACCAGTCAAGTGGTCCACTTTACTTACTGATGTACATGTACATTGCTACATACACAGAGACATTTCTTCTGCACCCCCATCATTTTGCCCATTGTGCCTATAGCCGTGTTTACACCTATGCAATTTTTCCAGGCCCGGGTTCGAATTTAACCCGGATCCATTGAATTTTCTGTCCACACCTATTATTCGTCTTACGATATTGAACGCTGGCCATGCTATTTATAGACACACCACCCATTCAATTTTAGCAGACCGACACCTGTCGGTGGGCTCAGTAAACGTTTTAGCCCGGCATTTTTCTGTCCACACCTTTGAAATTGCCGGGCTAAAGTATAATCCGGATCAGACCCGCCGAGCGAAAGCGGGCTAAATTAGTCCGGCAATTTTTAATCCGGATCCGATTTTCATAGGTGTAAACGCAAAAAAGGCGGGTCAGAGCCGGGTCAGGTCCGGCAATTTCCTCAGGTGTAAACACGGCTTATAGCTAGTGGTGCCGTAAGATGTGCCATCGAGGTCACAACTGTAGTCAGTTTCTTCAAATTTCTTGCACCACGAACCCCGTTTTCCTGTAAAAGAGACATGAGTTGTCCCTCCTTCATACTGCCAAGCCACATCAACCCACACAATAGGTCTTGAATGAGCAAGCAGCACTTCATGACTTGGCCCAGTCTAGAATATCCGGCCAATCAGCGTGTATTGCATGTTCCCTTCTCAGTCCATAGCACTTGGACATGTTGGAGGTGGTCTTGAACCAAGTTAGTTAATCAAGCGGTTTTACCTCGAAGACACCAGAGTGCTTCCAAAAGAATGGTATGTACTTTATACCCATTTTGTGTACATGAACAATGTTGAATAATTATCGGACACTTTCCCTGCCGTACCTTGTGGGAGGATCACTTTAATCTTCTTTTTCGCCCTTCAATATGCAGTGTCAACATCATTGCCTGCTGTAACCATTTTACCAACTGCAGCGGAAGATTTGGTCATCATGTGATCCACATTGTCCATCTCTACATCAGTCAGTGGGATGTTTATTGGTAACAGTGCCAGTCGAGACATTTCCTTCAAGCTGTTAAGCAAAGAAAATAATTTTTCCAATGAATGGATGTCTGGGTGTGTTTCAAAAAGTGTTCCGTCTGACACCAGAAAATTTTCACCATTCTTTTGTTTTCTGGTGAAAGGCTGTTTCTTGAAACTCTACAATATTCATGTCAGATCCAGGTATCATGGAGCTCTAAATTATGGCACTGCAAACTAATCGATCTATTAACCCTTTAAAGTCCTCACAAATGGTATTTGTTTGCAACCTGAAAAGCCTTCTGGCATGTCTGGGCTGAATCGGATTCTGATAAACTCTCTGTATCGGACATGACTCCTTTTCACAAGCCTGAAAGGAGCAAAAATGAAGATGGTTATTTGTGGTCTGTCAAGGGAATCATATCATTTAGACAGACATGGAAACTGTGTATTACTGCGCTCATGGTCATATTATTCATGAAAATCTGTACCGGTACTGCTCCAACCAGTCGTGAAACTGTCCTCTCTCTCCAGCGAATTTCGGTCAGGGTTTCCGCCAGGATTGTCAAGGAGGGGGGAGAATTTTTTTTTTTTTTCGAAAAAAAAATTTTTTCAAAATTTTTTTGGTTAAAAATGGCCTCCAGAGTCATTTTTTACACTCCAAAATGCAAAATTAGTCTTCCTTCTGCATGAAAATTGCATTTGAAATGTGACAAATTAAAGAAAAACACTACTGAAGTGAAAATAGTGATATTTGAAAAAGGTTAGTCTGCAAACTTGAGGGGGGATATCCCCTCCTTGAAATTTTTGAGGAGGGGGTTCATCCCCCCCCCACCCNGCTGGCTTTGCAACTCCTTGGAAGAATCCAACTCATCGGCCTTGGGCGTTGAACGGGGGTCGATTTCAATCCATTTATCTGCAGTACATTCCCCTGTAACTGAATGATATCATCTTGGGGGCAAAGTGAAGGACAAGGCTGTGATAAGCCTCCAAACTGGACGTCTGTGCTCCAGGAGATATCTTCCTCACAGCAGCATTAAAATAGGCAATGTCAATAATTGCGGATGCCTTCACCACCTGAAGAAGATTGCATATAAAGTGAGCATAGATGAAAATACTCAGTGAATTATTATTGAATTCATACATCAGCAGCATTGCCAGCAAGTAATTTCAAATGCTTCAGCAACTGACTCACAACTTACCTGCTTCAATTCAAGTGTGAGATCATGATATCTCTTACCCAGGGACTGAGACAATTGGATTCCGTTAGAGCTTTTATTCTAACAAATCGCACAAATACTGACAGAGTGCGGGCTCACGACAAACACGTGGAAAACCGCCAGTTCGTTCTACCTTAACTCCGCTGTGCGGCACCACAGTACGGGTCGCAACCTATGGGGTGCCAATGCGGACAAATTATTATACTGTCACACAAGCAACATTTTACACTTGTCCCTTCCCAATAAAGTCCATGGCCACATTTGGGGAAGAGTTCACCATGTCCTTTGTGGTGGTTGTGTAGGTGGTTCTCCAATGAAAGCCACTTTTATTTGCCAAAATGACATCCCCATTTCCATCAGGAGTATATGCCGCACACCAGTACAGATGATTAACCATTGCACAACGCTATACCATTGACCATAACCATTGACCATGTTGACTTGCACCATTCAAACAAAATTTTGCAGTCTTTCTCTTGTGCAGCCTTGGTTTTCTTCTTCTTGATGTCTTCAAAGAAGAATGGCGGAATTAATAAGCTCATTTAGCAAGTTACAACAGGCCATGTTTTTTAGTCGATCTGAAAACAGGAAATTGGCCTCCCTGTAGAATTCATTGCCCAGTGAATGAAAAGAGCAGAAGAGATGTTCCTTCAGTGAAAAATACTGTAGAATCGGACTTGTAACATCACTTCAGGTGTTAGAACGTCCCGCCCACTTATGTGAGCTGGGGGTGGTTATTCTGTTATTCTGTTGGATAGAAGGGCGTGATGTTGCCCAATCGATCACCCCAGGTAGATCACTTTTCATAAAAAAGAATTGTTGGGCCAATACGAACGCAGCTTGTATTACAGACTATTAATGTAGAGCCATGTGACCATCATAGTAATGAAGTGGGCTGGTCTACCAAAGTGATGTTACAAGTCCGATTTTACAGTATATTCACATTCAATACACTAAAGGTAAAGTGGTACAATTCTTGCCCCGGTACAAGTCTAGCCCTTGAGTGTACATCTCCATGCAGTGCTGGCCATTTTTACACTCAGAACTATCTATTACTGCTACCTGCACATTCATCATGTTAAAACGCACAACGTTTTTCTCTCATTAATAATATCAACTTCTTAGTGAGCAGGCTTTTAGCTACAGAGACAATCAAAAGAAAACGCTTCCCTGAAATTCTCCGGATATCCCTTGCTGAAATTTTCTGCCATGAATAGCATCAAATTTTCTGTCTTTGTTTTATCCGGGAATTTCTCCTCTGCCTCCTCCCAACTTCCCAACTTTTGGTGATGCATTACCGCCTTTTGCATGACCTGAAAATTGATTATCCTGAGGTCAGCAGGGTTATATGTCTGCAGATGGAGTTGGCTGTCTCCATTAGCAACCCCATGGACAAATTGGCAAAAGTTGTAAACCTTACATTCCACAGTGCTGGCCAATACTGCGTTCGTCTATGCCCGCGAGTTTCCTGATGTTAATGGACATACAGTTCAAAGCAAGACAAGGTTGATACAAATCGACTTATTTCTTCTTCATATATAGGTTGGATTACAGCTCTTCTCGGTGAATATCTCCCTAGTTTGATCCTTGTTTCAACTCGGTCTTTCATTGCCCTCTATGCGCTGAAACACCTCCCCCTTCCGGTCTAGTAAGTGCGCATGCCCAGATACTAAGATTAACTACAAGACAAAACACCAGGTGGTGGCACTTCTGATGACTAAACAAAATCTGATATCCAACAGTCTCTCTACACCGATCACTAATATCGTTAGTACCGATTTCCAAAAGAAGAATCTCGGGCCTGAAACGCTGCACTGCCCTCGTTATAAATGCGAATCCATAATCATCCACCTTCAGGCGCTCCGACGTGATCACTTCTGTGTTCACCGCTGTGTAGTAAAATGAGGCCCGAGTGACGCCCCCAGGGCCGGGCGGGGTGGCCGGGAAAGTGGGGCCCGGGGGGTAAGGCCCTTCACCACAAGGGACACCCTCTACAAACCAGGGTGTGCCGTACCTGTACTCCTTCTGTGGGTAGAGCACGCTGAACCAGTCTATGTCTGTTAGGCAGTCTCTTGGTAAAACTGCTAAAACTCGGTGGAACTTTCTCTCGTGAACTCTCTGATGTGGTCTTGTCATCTGCCCCGTGCTCCAGCTGGCGGGCCTTTTTACGATGCGAGGCCGGTGGCGTCATCGCGGTGCTTCCCCTGATTGGTTGGTCCTCTTCCGGCGGCGCTGGAAGCTCTCCTGACAACGGCACCGACCCCGTTTTTACTACAGCACTGCACTGCACTGGTCTACAACATGTAATGAAGATAAGCATAAGATTACCAACTGCATAGCATTTGAGAAAGCAGCAGATTCATTTACTTCATTAGTACCGGTACGCTACATCCAACAGAGATATTACTCAGTGCATAATGAAGAAAAGCAAACATGTCAGAACTTTTTGCACCTACCGAAGTATCTTGGCTCTTCTTCCTTGTGTTCGCTGCAAGCTTTTGTGCAGCTAATGCATGATACGTAAAATCGACGGCAGTCCTATTTTCAATGTTGTCGATTGGTGGGTAGCGGGAGGCACCCCCTTCAAACATTCCAGGATGGAAACAAGTCTGCAAATCAAAATCAAAAATACCATACATATCATAAAAATCCATCATTGATCCTGTTCAGTTTCTAAATCTCGCCACAGAAACCGATGGTACTTCCTATCATCAGGGTCCAAGCTTACTTGGGGAAACATCTCAGAGATGTCCGCAGCGATGGCTACACGGTGATGTCTGGTCCTGATCAGTACATCAAGCAAATCACTCTGTAACTTAGGACCCGAATGGATGCAATCATTCAGTGACTTGCCATCACACTTAACCGCTGCATCTAGAACTATTCTAACCTTGGTAGATGCTCTATCTAATTTTACTACCGGAAAATGAGGCAAATACCAACACTTGTCATCGGGGGAGAGTTCAGATGCAGACAGTTTTCGGACATAACCTTTCTTTTCCTGATCAGCGATAATATGTTTGTATTCGGAAGCGATGAGTGGCTTTTTTAAAAGCGCCTTTTCGATGTTGCAAAGTCGCGACGCGGCCATTTGCCAATTGTTCGGCAACGATGGTTCACCTGTCTTCCACGGGATACTCACCTGGTACCGGTCACTGTCAAATTTGATGGTTGTTTCGGTTTGTCTGTCGATGTCAAGGTCTAGGGGTGACATATCTATTGCTTTTAGACCTTGTTTGTCAACTTCCCACATTTGCTTGAAGACGTCAGTCAACTCAGTGTCACGCTCGAAAGTATGAGTCAACAATGTCATGTGGCAATGTCCTGTACTTGGTATGCGGCCTATGCATGTCCACCCTAGTGGTGTTAATCTCGCGATGGGTTGACCTGGCAATCCATGAACTTCCTGAAGGCTACTATGCAACGTCAAACCCTGGTCGTTAAGTCCAATTAACAGGTCTATTTTGCGCGGTTTCGCAAGGGGAGGAAAACTGATTCTATCTAAACGGGCCCAACTTGCTTTCTTCTCGTTCCAACTGATGAGCTCCATGGGACCTGTGACGCGGTTAACAGTAAATGAGGATAGAGTTCCCATGAAAGCTCTATCAGAAGTTCGGAACAACCCAAATGACACGCGCTTGCCCTGGACTTCAGTAGCTTTGCCGCCCAAGACAGATACAAAGCGAGAGGTGGTTTGGCCTTCTAAGCCCAAGTGGGCGGCTACCTGCTCACTTTTGTAGCTGACTGTCCGTGCTGCACTCGTCCAGCAAGGCGTTCACCATGTTCACGTGGACATCCCGACCTGCATGGTTTAGAATAACGGGAATTGTGCGCATGGCGATGACGTCATCTTCTCCATGCATGTTTGCGTGGTACTGATGTTGCGGTACGGAAGTTCCTGCGGGAGGTGTGGCGGGTAGGCCTACGAATTGCTGTTGTGGTGGCAAATCAGTTACTGTACTGAAATTTGTGGCGTTACCAGTTGTTGGCACGGGCGGGACGAAGCTGGTGGCATTGACATTGAGGGAACTATCGTGTAGCAACTTATTGTGGGTTTTCTTACAACCTGACACTCCACACTGGCGAGAACTGCGACAATCTAAACCTCGGTGACTACCTCCCAAACAAAGTTAAATTTCCATCCTGTGTCCGTAGAATGACCACGAGACCTGAAATTGCTCTGTATCCATTGAGTAATTAGCAAAGCAACTCCCCAGATAGCCAAAATACACTGGGCCAATGCCGGCCCAATCCTGGTATATTCCGGCAAGGAAACCGGCCCAATCAGGGCTGCCAACATCGGCCCCTGATTGGCCCAGTAACCTATCTTGGCCCGATCTCCTTAATGCACTCCGGCTCAGTACCGGCCCAATGAGGGCTATCCTGGCTATACTGGCATAATGCCGGCTACATCCTGGCAACAGGGTTACAATGATATCCGGGCCCAGGATTGATGATTTGGCCTCCAATCAAGATTTTCAAGGATGTTCTCATCACAGCTAGTCAGCTCCGACATTTAATTGTCATCAAGGAGAGCTGATCACATGTGTACTGTAAACATCAAGGGAGAAAGATATTTTTTTACAATATATTTCAATTTATTAACATTATATAACAATACAACGTGCTTACATTATTTCTGACACCCGACACGGTGACTTTACACAATACCCGCTCACCCGACACGGTCACTTTAAACAATATTCACTCAACCGACTACAGTACCCTGAAAAAATACACCCGCTTGGCTTGAAGCAGTTTGGCCCCCTAGTGGTAAAGTGAAGAATCAGATATTTTGCCAAAAATTCATCCGAGTTGTTACAGCCTAGAGGTACATGTACTGTAGATACGTGCAAAGTTTCAAAGCAATAGGTCAAACCGTTACAAAAAGAGCCAATTTCGTAATTTCAGGCGAACTTTGACCTCTGTGAACTTGAAAGAGTAGGTCAAATTAAAAACTCGAGTACAAATCTTATGTATCCCGATTAGATATACCGGTACCCATGATAAAAATTTGACAAAGATCCGTCTCTTGGGAAGGGAGAAACAGAACTTTCAGTGATTTTGGTTTTGGCCCCCTAGTGGCAAAGTCAAGAATCAGACTTCACGGAAATTTTGTCTGTAGGTTGCTATAACCTAGAGGTACACGTGTACAAAGTTTCAACATGATAGTTCAAACCATTATCAAAATATAGCCCTTTGAAATTTTTCACAAAATGCCCCCTGGAGGCCAAAATAGGAATCCAACTGCGGTCAAAATCGAACTCGATCTAGATCTTAGGCCCATATATACACCTACCAATGATAAAAAAGATTCGTCAAAAAATAAAGGCGCTAGAGCACTAACGAACCAAAAGTTTACGGACGTAGTGACGTACGGACCGCTGTACGGACTGACGCACGACAGACCACCAATCAATGACCCCAACCACAGCATAAGCCCTGCTGGGCCTTGCGGCCAAGCAGGCTAAAAACTGAAATCACACAGGTATCATATTTCTGTACTCCGTAAAGACTGAATAGAAGTTACTCTGAATCAGCGGCAGCATCTTGTTGCCTGGCAGCCACAGCTCTCTCTGCCCTGCCACCCTTTCTGTCCTTGGCGCCAGAAAGCCATCTTGAAATCATGCTGTCAATTTCATTGTCCCTTCTTGTTTTTTCTTCAGGGTTTTTTCGGACAGCTTCTGAAAATTGAATATCACGGTTGAGCATTTTCTAAAAGAACATCTACCTATGCATGTACAGATAAAGAACTGTCCATCAGACATTCATGTTCTTTTAATAAGTTGTGCTGACTCATCTTATTCCCAAAACCTAACACTTGACATGTACAGTCATTGACAAAAATTTATCTCCACCTGACATCTTGAATATTTCAAATACTACTGGACCAATTTTAACACCGTTTGTTGTACATGAAAGTATATCTTGTTGGTCATATTTCTGCATCAAAATTTTGGATATTCGGAAATATCGTTATTATGTAATAGCTCATCAGAAAAAAACACTAAAAATCAACATTGTTATTACGTAATTTTTTTGTGATTTTTGTTGCAGTTCTGATAGAGTGGAACTTTCTAAGGATTTGGGGCTTTGTTTCATCAAAATATGTTGAGTGGTTGCTGAGATATCTGAGATTATCAAAATTTTGATAATTTGAGATTTTCGTGCTTTTCAGGTAATTTTGATGCCATTGGATAAAGCTAACCTCAGAACACGGGTTTACAAAATTTTGGAACTTTTTTGCGTTATTTGGGCAGTAATATTGCATTTTGTCAAAATATCAAAAATATCAAACATGCTTAACTGCTTACCGGTTTACGCTAAAAGTTCCAAAACTTCATACTTCTACGTTTTGAAGTGAGCTCTCTCTACTGATATCAAAATTTTGTGAAAAATTGGAAATTTTCAAATTATCGAAATTTTGATAATCTCAGATATCTCAGCAACCACTCAACATATTTTGATGAAACAAAGCCCCAAATCCTTAGAAAGTTCCACTCTATCAGAACTGCAACAAAAATCAC
>NMRB01002462.1:41715-53943 GCA_002633025.1 Notospermus geniculatus
CTCAAATTTGATATTTACTTCCATCTAGATGACCTTTACATGCATGTCAAATTTTGGCCTGATTTGACTTCAAACATGGCCACCAGGTGGCGTAACCCAAAAATCATCAAAGTGCTGTAACTCAGGAACGCCTTAACCCAAAGCGCTCCAATGTGATATGTGGCCCCCTGCAGATGACCTTTATGTCCATGTGAAGTTTCGGCCCGATCGGACATCCAATATGGCCGCCAGGTGGCGTAACCCAAAAATAATCAAAGTTCTACCTGCGAATGATTTGACCCAGATTGCTCATAACTGATATGTACATGATGTACCTGCCTCTGTCATTAGACTATTACCCGGTACATGTATTATGTCCAACCCAGTGAGCACATGGTCCATGGACCATTTCATACAGGCTTCAGGAAAGGGATTAAGTGAATGAATCAATGAATGAATGAACGGGAGAATCTATCCAGGAAATAGGGACTGAAATGTTTTGAGATATTTTCCTTCCTCTCTTGATTCCTGCATTGTAATCGGTCTCATAAATACATGTATAATGTTTTAATACTTACTGCGTATCGCCATAAAGGAGAAGTACCCAGAACAGAAGAGCATAGTGACAGAACAATATCATTCATTCTTGAATTTAACTGGATTAAATGTATCTCTTTTTATAAATTGTGACCCTCCACCACCAAACCAGTCAGAAGTTGCACGGAAAATGAGCCAAACATACCGAGATAAGAGCAGGAGGGAAAATATCACTTAGACTTCCCAATAGACAGACAATACTGAAATCGACAGATAATTTGGCCTGGACCTGCCAACCTCAGAGCGACTTCCGACTGGTTTGGTGGTGTAGGGTCAGAGTTGAATGGATGAGGCAGTTGGAATATTGAAGTGGCACTCACCATCTTCCGCTTCGTGGCATCATTTGCCATCCTTTCATTTAATAAATTCAGCTCATTGAATGAATGGCAGGGCAGGTCAACATCTTCACCATCATTGTCTTGTGGGTCTTCACCGACCTCCACTTGTTGATAGGTGTGATAAACGGTTGTTTGTTGCTAGGGGTGATAAACAGTACTTTGTGGCTAGGTAAGGAGTATAGCGTTGTGTATTTTACGCCAGATGATAACCCTATCATTTTAACAATGACAAAATGAATTACAAAAATGCATGCACTTTTTCTTTGCGGTATCAAAACTTTTTTTTCATTCTTAGAAATTTTTCATATTCAGCAAGCGAAACACCATGGCTGGTTGGTCGCTTTGTAAAGATTTGGTGGTCCTTAAGGGCACCCCAGACTGGCGATTTTTCGAGCGATTTTCTAGGCGACCGCCCTTGCGACCACAGAGGCGACTGAACATATTTTTAGTTTTTTTAGTTTTTGTTGACTCGTTTGCGACAAATGCTCCTTTGGAAGATCAGCGATGACGTGGATAACATCACTGGTCGACCTCAAAGGTAATTATTGCAGGCGACGTAGTAGTCGTATCGGTAGTCGCCCCTATTTTAGGCGCCAGTGTGCGGAGCCCTTTAGAAGGACCGTTTGTATCTTTGTCTTTAGGGCTTCTACTCTTCAATCGCTGCTGATTCCGTCATCTTCGCAGTGGCAACAACAATCGCAGGGGTGTATGTGCCTCCCGTATTCGGACGTAATGTGATGTGCCACACTATCTGCGACACATTGGGTGCATCTCACACGGTGACACCCAGTGCACTTCACAAGTGCCAACGGTTTCTGCAGCTGCAGACATCCAAAACATAAAGGAATGTCATGTGCTCTCCTTATCAAAAGGTCAGTCATGTCAGTGACTTCGCGTCTTCGAGGGAGTAGATATGGGAACTTGGCATCCATGTCAGTTTCGATGATGTTGCCGACTCCTCCTACAGCACGATGTTGCCCGAGTCGGTCTGATATGGTGCTGGGCCTTTGTCATCCTGGTGCTGTGCTTCAGAATGTTCCACTTTGTGTAGTTCAGGTGGTTCACCGTCTACTGGTAGTTGTTCTAGGCGTTCTCGGCTAATTTCTATGTCTTCATAGGCTGGGTTGTTGCTTTTTAGCTCACCGTGGTGAGCTTATACAATGGTTGTGCGTCCGTCGTCCGTCGTCGTCCGTCGTCGTCGTTGTCCGTTAGCAGGGCACGTTTCGTAACCGCTGAAGCTATTGATCTGAAACTTGGTACATATATACCCCTAGGTCAGATGGCCCACGACACCAAGTTTCGGTCCGATTCGACTCTCACTTTGGCCAACAGGTGGCGGAAACCAAAAACACAAAAAGTGCAATGACTCCTGAACTAATGACTAGATCATCTCCAAATTTTTATCGTAGGTGTAGCTAATAAGGATACATAACATATATAACGGGTTTTTGATTTGACCTACTTTTCAAGGTCACAGAGGTCAAAGTTCGACAAAAGTGACGAACCTGCCACAGTTTGTCATTATTTCACCGAGCGACTTCATATCTTGCATAGACATGCATTGGAGAGGTACCTTTAAAAGTACCAAGTTTCGGCCCGATTGGACATCCAGTATGGCCGCCAGGTGGCGTAACCTGAAAATCAAATAAGTGCTATTACTCGGGAACGGCTTGACGCAGAGTGCTCAAATTTGATATTTACCTTCCTCTAGATGACCTTTACATGCACGTCAAATTTCAGCCTGATTTGACTTCAAACGTGGCCACCAGGTGGCGTAACCCAAAAATCATCAAAGTGCTGTAACTCAGGAACGCCTTAACCCAAAGCGCTCCAATGTGCTATGTGGCCCCGTGCAGATGACCTTTATGTGCATGTGAAGTTTCGGCCCGATTGGACATCCAATATGGCCGCCAGGTGGCGTAACCTGAAAATCATCCAAGTCCTACACGGGAATGACTTGACCCAGATTGCTCATAACTGATATGTACCTCCCTCTGTCATTAGACTATTTTGTCCAACCCGGTGAGCACATGGTCCATGGACCATTTCATTAGCCACTTCAAAGCCAGTTCCACTCTTGCACGACACACATTAAAATCTTTACTGGAATCATTCTTTCCATGACGCCTTATCGAACAAATGACATTTATTTGTGAAGGTAATTTCGGAAGTATGGTGCAAATCTAAGGCCTGCTTTCCATTTGCGCGTTTCCGTCCGCTGAAACGCTCGAAAGCATTGTTTGTTTCCGCTTCGTTGGTCACGGCGCGGAAAAAAACAATGCTTTCGAGCGTTTCCACGCACAGAAACGCACAAATGGAAAGCAGGCCTAGGGCTTTGGGAAGGTTATGCAATGGCCATTGGCTGCTAGACCACCATGTTTCAGCAAGTGAACATTTATAGATGGCGATATCCTTGATATAAGTTGTTGTTCTACCATTGTTAAACTGGCTAGTTCAGGAGGAACTGGCCCAGGGTCCATATTCTTTTCTGCTGAATACATTCTTATGTCCTTTTTGTCTCATTTGCATCGTCTGCAGACAGAATTGGAGGCCATTTTCATTTCCACTCTTCTTTCTTGGCACACTGTACAGAACTGGAAAGAGTATGGCATCTTTTCTTCTTCGAATGCTCTCATGCTTTGCATAGCACTGTTCAATGGATCATTTTCAGATTCTCCTTCAGCTACATGTGAATTTGATCCCTCGCCATTTTGTCACAACGAGTCAGATTTGCATTTTGGAGTCTGTCCATCTGGACCCCAGGAAAAGCGTTAAAATGCAATTGTAGCCAGGTTTCTTCAAAGAGAGCAAAATCGCGTATTCATTAACAGCATTAACAGCCCATGGTCCATTTTCTTGAGTGGGAAAATCATAATCAAAATCCGGAGGCCGCCCGCTATTGGCACCTGGGATCAAAGACATTGGCCTAGGACCAGAAACGTTACCACAAGGACCTGGGGGCGCCCTCTATCAACATCAAAGGCCGAATTTACCTGGCCATATTCGGGGACACCAGGGCCAAACTCAGGGGGCGCCCGCTATCAATGCCACGGGTCAATTCAGTGGGCTTATGATTGAGGACACCATAATCAAAACCTGGTGCTGGGTTTCTCCCACCGGCGTCTGCACGTCTCCGTTGAGGGGTACCATCAGGGGGCGTCCGCCATTCATACCACGAAGCCAAGATGCATGGCCCCGGTCGGGAACACCACGGCCGAAACTCGGGGACCACTCCCCACCATCAATAACAGGGGTCTCGGCCGTATGCCCCCGAACCGGACCGTCACGTCCGACATCCGGAGAACACCCCCAACCAGCCTTCAGTGACAAAATGGCCATATCTCTGGAACGGAAGCAGCTACGACGATGCGACTGGCACCCGAATCATCTTGTATCTTACGACGCCCCGCTGTGGTGGGAAGGCGTACGAGCTCAACCGCTGCTTCCTTCAACTGAAACTTTCTACAGATTTGAAATTCATCCCAGCTGCTGAGGACAAATCCACAGAGCAGATCTCTTTGTCTGTGGCCCGCTGAAGGATACTAATGAGATCGTGGCCGCTGCGTCGTCCCTCATGTCCAAACAAATGGGTGCTTGTGCACCCAGCACCCGTTTGTACACCCTTCTCTTCTCATCCAATCCTTTTACAAAAGACTGATGATGATGCAAATAATAAAATAAATAATACAAATAATAATACAATGATAATAATGATACAAATAAATTGATAATGATAATACAAATAATGACTTTTAAATAAAAGACTATTGATAATGCAAATGAACATTAACCAGCTTGATACATTGTACTATGCCTGAATTAGACACACTCAAAGCTGCAAGACAGCAAACATGAAAAACAAGCAAAACTACGACATACATGCATGACAGAGAAAGTGCATTTTCCATACATGCCATAAGCAATGGTGTGTCACTATCCATTGGAAACAAAACCATGTGCAATTTAAATAAGCTGGATACCAACAATACAAATAAATCTTAAATACGAAACACTTTGCAAACAGGAGGTGTGAAGAAAAAGTTGAATAGAAAACAAGGCCACATGTGAGTGCTGGAGCAAATTGCAAGGAGAAGACCTGTATATGGCTTGTGTAATTAGTGAGTAAACCTATGAAAAGAAGAGACAAGAGAAGCAATAGATTTGCTTACTGCACACTCCAAAAACTCTCTTAATATTGATATATTTATCTATATCTCATCTAATGGAATTATTTGTTACACTCAGAAATGAAGAAAATGATAATCTTGTGGCTCATGAAACCACATAAACCACAATGAAACCTCAAATAAACCTCATGAAACCACAAATAGAAAATTACAGTTTTGTATACAGTCGGAAACTTGCAGCTGACTGCATGCTATGATGCAATGCCAAGCCACTGCAGTCTTCGAATAATGCAATTTTTCTGGAATAATGCCAATAACAATACCATACTCGCCCCGCCTACGATGACAATGGCAATGAATGACCAGCTCGATCGTTCCTGCTGGACTTCAACGCCCCCATGCGACAGGTGTGTTAGAATCTGTTTTCTTTGGAAGAGTAATCAATGAGACGAGCGATCAATCCCCCATCGTGGTATCCCAAACGCGCCGCCCGTTGAGCCGCGCTTCTATTGTTTGCCATAATTAACGAGCAGCGCGCGCGGCCCGCGCGTCTCACATTTATTGTTCCATTAATTGTTTAACAGCCCACACGAACCCACCTTATTACAACTCAAAAGGTGATTCAATAATAACCGACTGTGGTCGCTTAATACACAGTATACATGTGGTAGACTCCATATGCCAGCGTGAGTTTAATATTGTACAGTGACTTTGTTTACCATTCGCTCGCACAGCCCTTCTGGCGCTGGTCATTCATAGTCATTGTAGAGGAGGCGGGGCGAGTCGTTGACATTGTTAGGTCCGCGAGAGCCAATCAATGTTGTCCTATTCAATGAGGTGGTCGACGAGGGTTGGTCTTACCGCGCGGCGTCTTACCGCGCGGCTTTAGAGAAAGAACCCTAGTGTGATTAGTACACGTGTGGTGTGGAAAAGAGTCATATTAATTATATGGCTTGTGTAATTAGTGAGTAAACCTATGAAAAGAAGAGACAAGAGAAGCAATAGATTTGCTTACTGCACACTCCAAAAACTCTCTTAATATTGATATATTTATCTATATCTCATCTAATGGAATTATTTGTTGCACTCAGAAATGAAGAAAATGATGATCTTGTGGCTCATGAAACCACAAATAGAAAATTACAGTTTTGTATACAGTCTGAAACTTGCAGCTGACTGCATGCTATGATGCAATGCCAAGCCACTGCAGTCTTGGAATAATGCAATTTTTCTGGAATAATGCCAGCCAAATAGTTAGCACTCGCTTTTCCAATATGGCTGTGTTTGAATTGATCATACATGTATAACTAGAAACCTTTGTCAGCACAAGCTACAGGCCAAAAAAGCTAGCTCGCCCCTAACAACCTGTCTTATCACTCAAATGTATACGCCTATATGGAAGATGTTGTTATACTCCGATAGGTGCCTAGGTCATTGTCAGGTCCATCATCTGGTATTGCAGCCTGTTTCTGTGTGATGACCCAAGTCTTAGACCCCCTATGTGACGCATTCTGTCGGTTTTCGTCAGTCGCATACATGTAGCTAATTCCCCAGGGTGTTGTGGGCCAGAGAATGGGGATGTGTCCGAATATCAGGGTGTGCCCTTGCACATGATGTTGATGTGACGATTCTGTAGCCGATTTTATCAGCATCACCATTAAGAAAAGATTAATTAACCAATTGTTCCATATAGAAATTTCAAAGAGTCACAACAGTTCTCTGAGAAAAGAAAAAGGAAGTAAAAAAAAAGAAAAAAGAAAAAACTAAAAGGGACTACCGTGTGTGAATAATCACTTCGTTGTTTAATACACCCCGCGCATAAATTATCATAATGCATCCTCATTATGATCTCACGTTTTCATTGGTTTAGAATCTGCTGTGTGAGCAGTGCGAAAAATAAGAAATATTGTACTGTTTCACAGCAACTTGCTGTGCAAAGAGTCACGGCGTTTAATTTTATACTTACGATCTCTGTGCAATGAAGTACAATTGCATAATTTTCTGCCACTCTGTTACCACAGGTACGTGGAATGTGGGGTGACAGCGACCTCTCTAAAAGGGTGATCCTATCGTTGTCGAACTCAGAGAAGCGTTTGATCATCTCGCCGACTGACTTGCTTGCCCTTTCCATCTCACTATCCAGGCTGTCAATACGTTCGTCAATCGGTGTTGCGATTGGAATTACGCATAGCCGTGACCACTCCTTGAAACTACAATGTATTCAGTTTCCGTCCCACCAGTATCTGTGTAAAACTCAAAAGATTGTATTTTTATGGTTTAAAAACATCATGGCATGTTTTAAACAAGAGCAAAGCAGAGCGTGTCATCTGCCCCCAACTGGTATTTTGTTTGCGGGCGAAGTAATCTCAAGTTAATCTACGTAAACCGATTTCAAGATGGCCACCACAACCGCCACCTTGGATGGGCTGCGGATCTGGTCATCGAAAGGAACCTTCCCCTCACAGATGCAAAACCTCACAAAAAAAATCAGGTTGGTTGGTCAAATTGCTCTCAAGTTAATTGACGGAGACCAATTTCATGCTCGCCACCATAGCCGCCATCTAGGATGTGCGACGGAGCTGGTTGTTGGAAGGAACCTTTCCCTGATAGATACCAACCCTCACAAAAATTCAGATTTATTGAACAGAGCGTTCCCAAATTAATGGATGAAAACCAATTTCAAGATGGCCACCATAGCTGCCATCATGGATGGGCGGCGGAGCTGGTCGTCAAAAGGAACCGTCCCATGATAGAGACCAACCCTCACAAAAAAATTCAAATAAAATTATCGGGCCCAAAATCCGACTACAAGAAGAAAATAGTTATTCATCATTTTGGTAAAATATCCTTCACTTGTTAGTCTCCATTTCCCCACTGTTCAAAAGCGTGGCCTCAAGAAATGTCCATCATGTCCATCAGAAATGTCTTCATGTCCAAACAAATGGGTGCTCGCACATCTTCTTTTCTTCTCACCCAATCCTGGGGACCGCCATCTTGAAATCATATGAACAGTGGATGCGATTTCATTGGCCACCTGGAATTTCTGCCCTCAGCAGGTAGCTCAAGTTGCGTGCACACATTGAGGTTTTCGCCTCGCGAAGCGAAAAATATCAAACATGTTTGATTTTCGTATCAAGGCCTTCCCAGGCAGAAAACCCACTGAAAAATACGCGCACACAGCAAGCTATCTGCTGAGCGAATGGTCTTAACTGACCATTTTGCTCAGCAGATGGCTCCAGTGTGCGGGAGGCTTAACAGGGAGCATCTTCTTTGAATGGCATTTCATAGGCGATTTATAATTAGAAATAAAATAAAACTTGTCGGATATACGCACTATGTTCAAATTTATTTTTACACGACATTTCGCGTGTTCTTCGACATGCGTCTTCAGGTGAAAGCGCGTGTCAAAGAACATGCGAAACGTCGTGTAAAAATAAATTTGAACATAGTGCGTATATCCGACAAGTTTTATTTTATTTCTAATTAACAGGGAGCAGATTTTCTGAGATAACTACTCTTGAACTTCACGAAATTTGTACTTGCCACCACAAGCTCTGTGCAAACTATAGCATTAGCTCCAGTGTCGTGGAGAGTGTAGCTTCCGTATTTTGCACAGTGACCCATGGAATCACAGCGTGCATCCCCTGAAAACTTGCTCCTGTCATCCATCCTAGACATGACGCTGATGTATTCCGTTTCCCAGCAATTCCGCATGGCCTGGTCCAGGAAATTTCTTTGGTGACTGAAGAAGGTCTGGGGTTGAAAACTTTGAACTCCATTGTAAGACAGGAAATCAGGGTTTTTGGCAGACAGATCACAGTCCTTAGTCACTACTCATATCAGTGCATCTCTGATGACATGTTTGATACGGCTGTGCATGCCTTTTTTGAGTAGGGCGTTTTGACAAGTCTTAAGCAAGATTCATTGGCGCACGGATCCGGTCCGTTTTCAGTCCGTTTGCCCCAATTTTTGCGGATAGGACAATGCAAAAGTCAATATGATCAATTTTTTACGGACCTGAGTCGGACAAAATCCGTGTGCCAATGAACCCTGCATTATGCCTCCAACGTGATCCAGTTCAGTTTCCGCTGAAGTGTAAAACTTCCTCATCCATGGCCCACTGAGGTATTTTCCAATGAGTCCGAGAACCTGAGTTCAGCCGGCGAGATTTCACTGCCGAAGTCACCATGAAGCTGGGATGGAGGCCACCAAGAGCAGTGCCGGTCTTAAACAGCTCTGTGAAGGTCTGGCGTCGTTCTACCAGAATTCCAGCAATGTGGAATAAAACATGCAGTCGCTTGCCTCAATCATGTCAATACCGAGAAAGCATTCCCCCTTGGCAACTTATGGTGATCCAGAAAGGTGACCAAGGCCCGAGAGTTCCCTTCCTCTCCTTGTGTCTCATCTTATTGATAGCAAGAACTAAGTTTGCTGCTTAGCAGTCCTTGCGATACACCTTGCCTTTATCTTCCATCCTTCCTCCAGCTTTCTCAGTGTATGACAGGCACTAGAGATAGAATCGAGGGGATGAAGATGACAGTTCATCTCAGAGTACTTTTCCAGGTAGAGTTTATGATAGTAGGGCAGCATAATTGGCAGCACATCTATCAGGCATTGAGTTTGCGACATGATAATGAGTTTGTGATAGATTTCCTGGAAAGAGGAGCTTATTTACGTCTTTGCCAGATTACATGATGTGGCAGAAATAGGGAGGTTTAGAAATCAAAAGACAACATAAAAAGATACACACGTTTTGACAGTATGTTGAATCGACGAGATGACATGCTCAGCGACTACGAGGAAGCTGTGAGATTTGCCAATTATTATTACTAGCAAAATACCCGTGGTGAGGTCATCTTGAGGTGGGCATCGGTTTAATCCTGTTTTGCAGTGAAATGGGCGAGTTCGGGGGGATGTTTGCTGTTACTCTGTTTGGAACTTTCTTGAATGGTACCATTTAACTTTATTAAAATTGACATGCAGTGCCACTTGTCCTGAAGTGGAGGAAACTGACATTGATGCCGGGAAGAACAGGGCCCGGTTGCACGAAACTCACGACAGCGCTATCTTGGTGTTAGCGCTATCTTCATGTTAGATGACGTAAAAATCCATTGTTCTTTTACGTCATTTAACATCAAGTTAGCGCTAACACCAAGATAGCGCTGTCGTGAGTTTCGTGCAACCGGGCCCTGATCCTGTTAGATAACACCAAGTTTGGATTAGATGCTGGCATGGCTGGTGTTAATTAGTTCGACCTCCAACTCCTCCGTGGTTTCTGATCGAAATGGCACCATTTTCACAGGGAATGTTGGGGGGGTGTCCTTAAGTGGGTGGCATTATAATTTTTACCACTTATGCCATCCCCTCCACACATGCATCCTGTGAATAGATCATGCTGGTTGATATAAGAGATTTTTAGGTACCGGTACCGGTATCATGGTCTTCAACTCGGGATGAAGAGCTTGATCAGGAAACTTACCAAATTCATCGTCTAATGGAAAATGTGTAGAAATAGTGAGGTTGACAATCTGATGTTGGATAACAGGATTGTAATGGCTGGGTCTACTCAGGTGGGTTGGTATATAATAAGACTGATCTGTATTAAATAAAATTAAAATTTATTATAACAGCAGGAAAATGTACATTTACATTTACATGTATTTTCAAAGTTTCAAACTCATGAACGTTCAGACTTGACTTGCTTTTATTTTCAAAGTTCACTTCTACTTCTATTATCCCACAAACCTCCTCGAAGGAGAAAACGTCTTACAATACAAACCTTCAGGTTTGCATTTATTTTCAAAGTTCATTTGACCACCTCCTTCCCACAGATTTCCATGTGGGAGAAAACCTCTTCAGATTTGCATACCACGCCAGCTGTGGAAGGGCCTGAAAAACAGAAATTTTTGAGAATGTTTGAAAGGAAAAAAGGGATTGTTCCAATAATACGCCAAGTGAAAACTGGCCGCGGTTCCCTCTTGATAGGCCTAACATGATCTTGATTAGGCCTACAACTCTAGTTCAGGATTCAGTTGGTGTAGGCCTTGGCCCTACCTACCTAGGCAGGCCCTGTCTGCAAAAATTTGGGCGTGGGCACAGCCTCAGTGCATTGCGTCGATACATAACATTTAGGCCTAGGCGGCGTAGCATTGCTGATGAGCCAACGGCACGCCTAGACCTAGGCTAGGCCTTGACCCTTTGTAGTAGAGCTGTCCTATCCTAGCTAGGCCTAGGCCTAGGCCTATAGGCCAAAGTCAGTTGTTGTCGTGCCTAGGCCTAGGCCTAGGCCGCGGCCGCCATCATGGCCCCATGCAAATGTTGTAGTACCGGTACTGTAGGCCTACATGCTGTATGCTGTAGGCCTAGGCCTAGCCCTAGCTAGGCCTACATGGCCCACGACGGGACGTGCCATACGGTATGGCACGTATGATACCCAGGCTAATTCAGTGTAGGCCCGGAGTGTAGGCGCAGCAGTGTACATCATGTACATGAAACGTGCAGGCTATAGTGTATGAAGACAACACTGGCCCGCCCTCTCCATGCTCTCGGCTGTCTGTTGACCTATTTTGGCAGTAGGCCTCAAGCTTATAAAACACCCAATAACGATATGAAAACTGTGCTGAAAACCCTCAGCATAAGTCTGTTGACTGTTTCTGCTCATTCATAGCATAGGAAAATGATGAAATCAGTCAAAAAATGATCATAATGTCATATGAATCTGGCCTACGACGAAATAGAAAGCCTGCCTGCGTGTGAGCACGTGCGATGTGAGAGGGCACAGCGCGAGGCAGGGCGGAGAAGGTGGTGACGTCATCAGAACGGAAGGTTGCAAATTTCGCGTGTAACTTACTAAATATTGTTAGAAAATCTATACTTATCGTAAAATTCCCAAAATTATACGAAAGAAATTAATAGACTGCGGCCAAATTGGGTTAGTTGAGTGGAATTACGCGGGGGACGACGCTGGGATGGTGACGACGTCACTGCGCTAGTCGAGTGGAACGACGCAGGGGGTTGCCGTGACGTCACCAGAACGGGCAGTAGGGAGAATCGTACCACTCGAGGTGGTCAATAAAAGTCACTTTTCACGAAAATAAAACCTTTTTGAGCGACTCGAGCCAGCCCAAGACATTCCTCGGATCTATCTCGACCGTTCTAGACACCTTCGACCGACATGCAACCGCAGG
>NMRB01002462.1:55297-79714 GCA_002633025.1 Notospermus geniculatus
TAGGTGTATCTACTGATGGTACATTACATATATAACGGGTTTTTGATTTGACCTACTTTTCAAGGTCACAGAGGTCAAAGATCAAAATTTTGCCTTTTGGTGGTACATTTCGTAACCACGGGTGCTATTGACCTGAAACTTGGTACATATATACCCCTATGTCAGATAACCTATGACACCAAGTTTCGGTCCGATTTGATTCTTGGGTTGGCCACCAGGTGGCCAAAACCAAAGTTCAAAGTCCAGTAACTCCTGAACTGTTAGTGTTCACTGGAATGTTCACTGAAATTTTGACCATAATCGTATGACCCTGGAACTGAAGGCCCCTGGAACATTTCGATTTAACATTTGTCATTTGTTTTTCTGGAACTTTCACCCAGGTGAGCACATGGTCCATGGACCATTTCATTAGCTCACCCGTGAGCTTTAGTCGTCAGTCAGCGTCCGTCGTCGGCCGTTGTCGTCCGTTAGCAGGGCACGTTTCATAACCGCTGGAGCTATTGATCTGAAACTTGGTACATATATACCCCTAGGTCAGATGACCTATGACACCAAGTTTCGGTCCGATTCGATTCTTGGTTTGGCCTCCAGGTGGCCAAAACCAAAAACACAAAAAGTGCAATAACTCCTGAACTAATGACTGGATCTTCTCCAAATTTTTATCATAGGTGTATCTAGTTAGGATACATAACATATGTAAGGCCACTGCAATTTTTTTATCTGTTTAGCGGGCGGATCTGCCAAAAATCAATTGTCGGTGGGAGGAATAAAAATAAAAATAAAAGTTGGCCCACATGCCGTTTTTTTTTCTTCAGACATCTTTATCATGATGAATTGTCGGAGGGAAAAATAAAAACAAAAATTGAAAAAAAGTTGTATACCGGTACTTCTTTTTTGGGGAAAATCATTATATTTTCTTCAAAAAGTCACAATGAACACATTAACAAGTCATGAAGTTGTTTGATGGAGGAATACATGAATTATTATTGAAACAAGAACATCTGCCTCACAACAACATGAACAATATCATGATATAACGACACTGGAGCATTTAATACACTTCAAAAATGACTCGAGATGGCAAGGTTACGTTGGAATGAGATTGCACCATTTCGCTCCAAACATCTCAAGAATGGATATCATGATATGGGCCGGGGATATGGGGTCGTTGAGATCAACTGCGACCACCGCTTCCGTCCGCCGCCAGGGCAGGGTCGATCGATACAGCCGCCACAGGGGGACAGGCCAGTGACAGAGCAGAGTGTCACTGTCAACTGAAGAAACTTCGGCTTTACCGAATAACTTTCAAAGCGCCCCTCACAATCAAGGGCAGGCTGTCAATTACTTTCTTGAATGTGTGGCTACTGGGCCACTTCTTTATACATCGACAATGAATTTTTGTTCCCTCTGCGATCATAACACAGCCATATTTCTGGCGGCCGAACAATGTTGACGTTCGCCATCTTGCATGTCTTGGTGTGTGCATAGCTATGTGCATCACTGCACTGACAGTAGTGCACGTGTGCCAGCTACGACCACTGCGCAATCAGACTGCGCACATGGATGAAGAAACACGCAGTAAGTCGCCGATACATCGGCGCAAACGCCAAAAAATACACTGCAAACATCATTTATGAGGTTGATTTTATTCGGTATTCTAAAAAATATTATGTACGCGATGATTTCGCCGGGTATTTTGAAAATAAAAGGCTATTGGAAAATCCTAATTTTATTTTTTTCTCGTCACCATGCGGCCTACGGAGTTTCGGCGGGAAATTTGAAAATAAAATTTTTGAAAAATCTATTTTTATTTTTTTTCACAAAACGGCAAATACAATGTCGGCGGGCCCGCTAAACAGATAAAAAAATTGCAGTGGCCTAACGGGTTTTTGATTTGACCTACTTTTCAAGGTCACAGAGGTCAAAGTTCGACAAAAGTAACGAACCTGCCACAGTTCTTAATTATTTCACCGAGAGTCTTCATATCTTGCATAAATATGTATTGGAGGGGTACCTTCAAAAACACCGCGTTTCAGCCCGATCGGACATCCAATATGGCCACCAGGTGGCGTAACCTGAAAATCATCCAAGTGCTAAAACTCAGGAACGGCTTGACCCAGAGTGCTCAAACTTGATATTTACCTCCCTCTTGATGACCTTTACATGCACGTCAAATTTCGGCCTGATTAAACTTCCAGTATGGCCGCCAGGTGGCGTAACCCGAAAATCATCAAATGTGCTATAAGTCAGGAACGACTTGATCCAGAGTGCTCAAATGTGCTATGTGGCTCCCTCTAGATGACCTTTATGTGCATGTGACGTTTTGGCCCGATTGGACATCCAATATGGCCGCCAGGTGCCATGACATAACCCCAAAATCACTGAAGTCCTACAACTTGGGAATGACTTGACCAAGATTGAACATACATGTAGCATAATGACAGAGAGAGGTGTATGTCAGGTATGAGCAAACGGGTGAGCACATGGTCCATGGACCATTTCATTTTAACTTGTTTAGTACATGTATTTTAGTCTTAATTTAGGCCTACCATTTCAACATTCCAGAAATGTTGAATTGTGACGTCTCTCAAAAACGTCTTTCTTGCCTCGACGTATGATTTTGTGTTTTTATAATACGCTATAACGAATGAGATAGATTTTTTTGCTGTTTTGTCAAAGTCTAATTCTCGCTCTAATTTTAATAATGCGTTGAATACCGGATCTTCGTTCGATGGATTTGGCTGTTCAGTAGCCCTGTTTGGACAGAAGATGGCGGTGTCGAGCCTCGTGGACTGCCCTCAAAAATGTCCTTCGAGGGTGTGACGTGGGTGGGAGTGTTGATTCTTGCGAATCCTAAAGAACAAAATAACATTATATATGACGTCACCAAAAAACTATTTCCTGGCACTAAAACACTGCCGTAGATTTGAATAAACATAAAAAAAATTATTGAGTTATTAAATGATCAATTAAATTGATCATTTCGTTGACTGCTGTAATAATAATACATGCCCGGTTGAAAACATGTTTAGTTGTCAGTGATTGAAG
This sequence comes from Notospermus geniculatus, assembly GCA_002633025.1. Classification (NCBI taxonomy): domain Eukaryota; kingdom Metazoa; phylum Nemertea; class Pilidiophora; order Heteronemertea; family Lineidae; genus Notospermus; species Notospermus geniculatus. The sequence continues at coordinate 58,346 of NMRB01002462.1, forward strand.
GGTTAAAACCCCTCCAATATACTCACCGTCCGCAATACCTGAATTGATGACACTGAATTCCTTCAGCTGGGATCGTTTCAGCTGAGCCACGTCTTTCTGAAGGCTTGTCACCTGATTCCTCAGGGCGGATAACTCTTTCACTGAAAAAGGTGGCGCCAGGTATGAAGGATGGGAAGTGACTGTCGCCTGGCAAGTTCGAACCATGAGTTGTTTCCAGATAGAGTTTAATACGATACGTAGGGCAGCATGATTGGCAGCACATCTATCAGACATTGAGTTTGCAACATGATCAATGAGTTTCTGCCAGATTTCCTGGAAAGAGGAGCTTAATTGAAGCCTAGGTCACAAATGCACCGGGCCCCGTACGATTTTCCCCACCCAGCAGCTTGCTGTGGGGATTTTAGAGACTGAAACACGGATCTAAGATAAATTATGCCGAAATCGCCTCAATGGATAAGCGTAAATTAGACTTGCTCAAACTGGGCACCGTAGAAATTGGCCAAAATGTCTGTTTTTACTCGCCGTACGGGCCCCGGAGTGGATATATCTATGTGACCTAGGCTAGGTCTTTGCCAATGTATCTATAGTGAATGTGGACACCTACTTGTGTGGTAGCGTCGAAACCAATGGCGTAGTTTNCTGGCTGCTTCGCATTGTCTGAAATGAGCAAACAAGATGCATGCAATTATACCGAACATTAAGTTGGATTAAATGTAAATAGCACTCTGACAAATAGGTGATGCAACATTTACTGTTCTCCACCTTATTTCAGTTCACACATCTTAATAGGAAACCGTACCTTTTGCAGTAGCTGGCTGCTTCGCTTTGTCTGAAATAAGCAAACAAGATGTATGCAATTATACCAAACATTAACTTGGATTAAATGTAAATAGCATGCATGCATGCAATTATGCCGAAAGTTGGATTAAATTCAAATTCATGTAGTTCTGTGTAAAATAGGTGATACAATTCTTGATTCGCAAACGTTTCCTGCTTTACAGTACATGTAAAGTAATGTAGGTCTTGCAAAGACCTCATCCTGGCAGCAGTGCTGGAGGGTACATAGGTGGGAGCACACCATTACGTGACCTGTGTGAAGTGTGCCATACCATTTTTTGACATTACGACATTTTGGCATGCACTGCTCATTTACATGTAGCTGCACCTGTGCAGCCTGTGCTGTCCATCATGACAGCGTGTGACATCATTTGCAATGCCTCTATAACTTACCCTGTGAACTGTGCTCCGTCTCATTGTTCTCATTGTTTTCTGGAAGTGGAAAAAAAGACTTCCTAAAAGATACAGGCTGCAAAGAATATTTAATAAATCTAGTTGGATGAATTAGTTATTCAATATGTACATTGATAATAATTGATAAGTTTAATTAACTTTATTACCCAACTTTGACCATGATTACGTACGCCATGAAATACTTACGGTGTTCTTGATACTGGTTTGCATCATCCTCTTCATCCTCTTCAACTTCTGATTCTTAAAGTAGAATTTTCATGATATTTGCATTGTTCATTGAAGAACACGAAAAAAATATAATAGGCCTAACGCAAATTTTTTTACAGCATTTCATGATTCCATTACAGTTACCAGGTTACCGTATTGTACAATTCAATAACTCAGTAATCATGGTAATGCAGGGCCTGACATGCCTGATGGGGCAGCGTCATTACGTCCCGCATGTCATTTCTGAACGCCATTAGGCCCTTTGTGCAGCCTGTGCTGTCCATCATGACAGCGTGTGACATCATTTGCAATGCCTCTATAACTTACCCTGTGAACTGTGCTCTGTCTCATTGTTCTCATTGTTTTCTGGAAGTGGAAAAAGAAGACTTCCTAAAAGATACAGGCCGCAAAGAATATTTAATAAATCTAGTTGCATGAATTAGTTATGTACACTGATAATAATTGATAAATTTCATTAACTTTAATTTTCACTTAAAGTACACCCAACTTTGACCATGATTACGTACGCCATGAAATACTTACGTTGATCTTGATACTGGTTTGCATCATCCTCTTCATCCTCTTCAACTTCTGATTCTTAAAGTAGAATTTTCATGATATTTGCATTGTTCATTGAAGAACACGAAATAATATATGGAACCCCCCCAAAATATAATAGGCCTATCACAATTTTTTTTTAATCTCACGATTCCATTACAGTTACCAAGTAATCGTATTTTACAATTCAATAACTCAGTATTGCAGGATCTGATGGGGGGCAGCGTCATGACGTCCCCTGTGTCATTTCTGAACGCCATTAGGCCCTATGTGCAGCCTGTGCTGTCCATCATGACAGCGTGTGATGTCATTTGCAATGCCTCTATAACTTACCCTGTGAACTGTGCTCTGCCTCATTGTTCTCATTGTTTTCTGGAAGTGGAAAAAAAGACTTCCTAAAAGATACAGGCCGCAAAGAATATTTAATAAATCTAGTTGCATGAATTAGTTATGTACATTGATAATAATTGATAAATTTCATTAACTTTAATTTTCACTTAAAGTACACCCAACTTTGACCATGATTACGTACGCCATAAAATACTTACGTTGTTCTTGATACTGGTTTGCATCATCCTCTTCAACTTCTGATTCTTAAAGTAGAATTTTCATGATATTTGCATTGTTCATTGAAGAACACGAAATAATATATGGAACCCCCCCAAAATATAATAGGCCTATCACAATTTTTTTTTATCTCACGATTCCATTACAGTTACCAAGTTGTCGTATTGTACAATTCAATAACTCAGTATTGCAGGATCTGATGGGGCAGCGTCATGACGTCCCCTGTGTCATTTCTGAACGCCATTAGGCCTACATGACTCAGGAAAAAAATCGTGAAATCGTGGTCCAATTGTTTTTTCTACGGTATATGCCTTTGGAAATCTAACGGCCTTACACTGTGTCTCTGCAGGTTGACAATAGTTGTGAAGCAGTGAGAATAATTCATGAAACTGCAAAAAAAGTTCGAACAAATCTACCTTGATTTTGTTGAATATCCTCACTTCCTACTAGATTCTCTTCATCTTCATCTTCATCTTCATCTTCATCATTTTGTTCATTCTGTTCCTTCATCATGACTTTCACTTGAGGAAAAATACATATTAACTTTTAATAGAAAATCCCATTTGCTATATATTACGACATACTTCACCATTTTCAGCAATTATTACTGGTACAATAATACTACAACGACAACATATCAATACAGCTTTTATTCATCTGGAAAATTTCATCGTTGGTGTAGATAGAGATTAAAAAATTCCAGTGAGTCAAAATGGATTATAATCTTCATACATAAGGTCACAAATAACACAGTCATATAAGAATAACACTCTATCATAAGAATGTATGCAGGTTCCATATATTTTCTAACTTTGCAAGAAATCAAACTTACTCTCCATTTTCTTCCAAAGCCGATCAGGAATTCTTCCCATCTCGAAGAAGATGCATCTTGCATCTCTGTTCCCATTTTCGGTGGGAAACCAGGTATGAAACTTGCTTACGCCAGCTTCTTTAAGAAGTTGTTTCGTTTGGACATCTATCACCTTCAGGAATTGGGTCTTTATTGCCACACTCTGAGACATTTTTCCGGCAAATTTGTGCCTCACAGGCAAGCGTATGACAGATTGTAACTGTAAAAGAATGTATATACAACTGAATTATCATCAATTGGCAAAATACGCTTCTCTTAATACTGATATAATAAAAGGAGTCGTCCCTCAGAAAATTTCGCAAATGTTCGACCCCAACCGGGGGGTCTTCATCGGGCTGTCACTTATCTGTAGGACTACCAGAAGTATAATGAGCTGGATCCCAACAATACAAATAAATCTGAAATACGAAACACTTTGCAAACAGGAGGTGTGAAGAAAAAGTTGAATAGAAAACAAGGCCCCATGTGAGTGCTGGAGCAAATTGCAAGGAGAAGACCTGTATAACAGAAACAGAGTGTGATTAGTACATGTGTGGTGTGGAAAAGAGTCATATTAATTATATGGCTTGTGTAATTAGTGAGTAAACCTATGAAAAGAAGAGACAAGAGAAGCAATAGATTTGCTTACTGCACACTCCAAAAACTCTCTTAATACTGATATATTTATCTATATCTCATCTAATGGAATTATTTGTTGCACTCAGAAATGAAGAAAATGATAATTTTGTGGCTCATGAAACCACAAATAGAAAATTACATTTTTGTATACAGTCTGAAACTTGAAAATTTCCCTCAGACTCTTTCGTTCATCATACGTTTCATGGGCGCAGCCATGTTTTTCAGCCGTTGGCCAATCAGATTCGGATGCTCTGAGCCACCTGCTCTGAGCCACACTCGCCACCTGGCGGTAACAAGATTTTGTAGTCTGTTCTACCAGACTCTCTCCTGTAAGAGAGAGAGGCTGGTGACGCGAGACTATTCGTCAATCGGTGTTGCGATTGGAATTACGCATAGCCGTGACCACTCCTTGAAACTGAAAATAAGTACGATAGAGTTGAAATGTTATACAATGTATTCAGTTTCCGTCCCACCAGTATCTGTGTAAAACTCAAAAGATTGTATTTTTATCATGGCATGTTTTAAACAAGAGCAAAGCAGAGCGTGTCATCTGCCCCAACTGGTATTTTGTTTGCGGGCGAAGTAATCTCAAGTTAATCTACGTAAACCGATTTCAAGATGGCCACCACAACCGCCACCTTGGATGGGCTGCGGATCCTCCCCCTCGTAGATGCAAAACCTCACAAAAAAATCAGGTTGGTCGGTCAAATTGCTCTCAAGTTAATTGACGGAGACCAATTTCATGCTCGCCACCATAGCCGCCATCTAGGATGTGCGACGGAGCTGGTTGTTGGAAGGAACCTTTCCCTGATAGATACCAACCCTCACAAAAATTCTGGGCGGGCCGTCACGAAACTCCGATAGCACTAACAGTGCCTAACAGAGAGGTATGCAATGGCTTTTACCATTACAGAATTTCTCTGTTAGGCCATGTTAGTGCTATCGTAGTTTCGTGGCGGTCGCCTCTGATTTATTGAACAGAGCGTTCCCAAATGGATGAAAACCAATTTCAAGATGGCCACCATAGCTGCCATCATGGATGGGCGGCGGAGCTGGTCGTCAAAAGGAACCGTCCCATGATAGAGACCAACCCTCACAAAAAAATTTAAATAAAATTATCGGGCCCAAAATCCGACTACAAGAAGAAAATAGTTATTCATCATTTTGGTAAAATATCCTTCACTCGTTAGGTCTCCATTTCCCCACTGTTCAAAAGCGTGGCCTCAAGAAATGTCCATCATGTATAATGTCCATCAGAAATGTCCTCATGTCCAAACAAATGGGTGCTTGCACATCTTCTTTTCTTCTCACCCAATCCTGGGGACCGCCATCTTGAAATCATATGAACAGTGGATGCGATTTCATTGGCCACCTGGAATTTCTGCCCTCAGCAGGTAGCTCAAGTTGCGTGCACACATGAGGCGAAAAATATCAAACATGTTTGATTTTCGCATCAAGGCCTTCCCAGGCAGAAAACCCACTGAAAAATACGCGCACACAGCAAGCTATCTGCTGAGCGAATGGTCTCGACTGACAATTTTGCTCAGCAGATGGCTCCAGTGTGCGGCAGGCTTAACAGGGAGCAGATTTTCTGAGATAACTATACTCTTGAACTTCACAAAATTTATACTTGCCACCACAAGCTCTGTGCAAACTAGAGCATTAGCTCCAGTGTCATGAAGAGTGTAGCTGCCGTATTTTGCACAGTGACCCATGGAATCGCAGCGAGCATCCCCTGAAAACTTGCTCCTGTCATCCATCCTATACATGACGCTGATGTATTCCGTTTCCCAGCAATTCTGCACGGCCTGGTTCAGGAAATTTCTTTGGTGACTGAAGAAGATCTGGGGTTGAAAACTTTGCCAAAACCCCTGATTTCCTGTCTTACAATGGAGTTCAGACAGATCACAGTCCTGAGTCACTACTCATATCAGTGCATCTCAGATGACATGTTTGATATGGCCGTGCATGCCTTTTTTGAGTAGGACAATTTGACAACTCTTACACCTTCAATGTGATCCAGTTCAGTTTCCGCTGAAGTGTAAAACTTCCTCATCCATGGCCCAGTGAGGTATTTTCCAATGAGTCCGAGAACCTGAGTTCAGCCGGCAAGATTTCACTGCCGAAGTCACCATGAAGCTGGGACGGAGGCCACCAAGAGCAGTGCCGCTCTTAATACACCCGTCACACTTAGTTCGAATCAGCAGGAATCAAGCAGAACCAGCCGGAATGAGAAAGTTTGCAAAATTCGAGCCGGATTCGGGAGAGCTTCGAAGGACACTTGGAATGCACCTCGATAATTTCGAACATGTCCAAGACATTCTGACAGATCACAGGAATGGGCCGGAACATTAGGAATGCAGTCAGAATCCAGTCAGAATTTTTAGAATGTTCTTCGAATGTCCAGGAATGTAATACGAATTGTCATTCCAACGGCATTCCTGCTCATTCTGCCTCTAGTGTGACGGGGGTATTAACAGGTCTGTGAAGGTCTGGCATCGTTCTACCAGAATTCCAGCAATGTGGAATAAAACATGCAGTCGATTGCCTCGATACCGAGGAATCGTTCCCCTTGGCAACTTTAATATGCTGATCCAGAAAGGTGACGAAGCCCGAGGGTCCCCCTTCCTCTCTTTGTGTCTCATCTTATTGACAGCAAGAACTAAGTTTGCCGCCAAGCAATCCTTGCCATACACCTTGCCTTTTATCTTTCATCCTTCCTCCAATTTTCTCAGAGCTGTATGACAGGCACTAGAGATAGGATCGAGGGGATGAAGATGACAGTTCATCTCAGAGTACTTTTCCAGATAGAGTTTATGATAGTAGGGCAGCATGATTGGCAGCACATCTATCAGACATTGAGTTTGCGAGATGATCAATGAGTTTCTGATAGATTTCCTGGAAAGAGGAGCTTATTTAAGTCTTTGCCAATGTATCTATAAAGAATATAATATTATGATTACATGACGTGGCAGAAATAGGGAGGTTTAGAAATCAAAAGACAACATAAAAAGATACACACGTTTTGACAGTATGTTGAATCGACGAGATGGCATGCTCAGCGACTACGAGGAAGCTGTGAGATTTGCCAATTATTATGATGTACGCTGCTCGTAGGTGAAATACCACCTTCGCTACAGGGAATCTCATAATGGCCTCCTCGTAATCTCGTATTTCTTCGCAACACGTTGCCAATATGTCGTCGGCTTCGTTGGCTGTCTCGTTGACTTCTGTCGTTGCCAATATGTCGTCGGCTTCATTGGCTGTCTCGTTGACTTCTGAGGTTGCCTCGTCGACTTCTGTTGTCATTGCCTCGTCGTCTTCCGATTCGTCTTGCCTTTGCCTTTGAAGGGGATTGTTGTTGCTTGGTTTGTAGGCAATATTCATGTGACACCATTTTTTTGAAAATCTTATACCGACATAGTAATATTGTCTTTTTTCTTCCTTTGTTTTCTCGATATGTATGTTTCAATATATGGGGGAAGAACTCTCGAAGTTTTTTACCAAATTGAACATGAGTTGCATGTACTTTAGGACTATGGCAGTTCAGTTGCTTATATAAGCTATATACTGCTTCTACTGGTACACGATGTCCACCGTCTTTGTAACTTTTAAAGAATTTGTTTATGTCCATTTTTTTTACTTGTTAGTACATGTATTTTAGTCTTAATTTAGGCCTACCATTTCAACATTCCAGAAATGTTGAATTGTGACGTGTCTCAAAAACGTCTTTCTTGCCTCGACGTATGATTTTGTGTTTTTATAATACGCTATAACGAATGAGATAGATTTTTTTGCTGTACGCTTGAGGGTTGCAAGTGCAAAAACCATCGCACAAGTGTATGTTTTGATCTACTGCTCTCCTTGCAACTTCGGTCTGCAACCATGGGAGGATACAGCCTGCACGAATCTCTATCTGGCATCCGAAGCAGGCAAAGACTGTCGTAATGAGGAACCGGAGGAACTAACGTCACGACGTGGCGCTGTGAGCAGTGCGACCGAAGTTTCTTTTTTCTAATGTTATTTCCATTTATTTCTGTCGTGAGAACAACCCTTTTGTTTCGGTCACCTGGCAATAAAATTTACACCATCTTGTAGCAGATGAAAATGTCTACATTTTGCGGTGCTTTTTTTCCTTAAAATGAAGACATAGATGGCGATTTCGGCAACGTCTTTATCTCATTTTTCCTGTAGAAATTGTACAGCTGATTTTTTCATGACGTAGCGTCAACACTTAAAACGACGTCAATGACGTCGTTTCGGTCGCACTGCTCGCAGCGCCGACCTGTCGGGATTTCCGGCACGCGGGTTCCTCATTACCACGCAATGTTGACAGAAGCCGTAATCTCATAATGGCCTCCTCGTAATCTCGTCGCATGCCATCTCGTATTTCCTCACAACACGTTGCCAATATGTCGTCGGCTTCGTTGGCTGTCTCGTTGACTTCTGTCGTTGCCAATATGTCGTCGGCTTCATTGGCTGTCTCGTTGACTAATGAGGTTGCCTCGTTGACTTCTGCTATCGGTGCCTCGTCGTCTTCCGATTCGTCTTGCCTTTGCCTTTGAAGGGGATTGTTGTTCCTTGGTTTGTAGGCAATATTCTTGTGACGCCATTTTTAGCTCACCTCTGTGAGGTGAGCTTCTCTCATGGTGTGTCGTCCGTCGTCCGTCATCGTTAACATGGGTGGCACGTTTCTAAACCGCTTGGGTTAGAAACTTGAAATTTGGTGTACAGGTAGCCTATGGTAAAAACTATCTCTGGACCGAAACTTAGCGCTGCTGCTTATACACTCTGGCCTGTAGGGGGCGCTTTGTGAAAACTTTCTTTGGGCCGTATCTCCTGAACGCGGTTAGCTAGAACCACGAAACTTTTATGGTGGGTTCCTCTGATGAGACTACATCACATAAATCCCGGGTTTTTGATTTGACGTACTTTTCAAGGTCACAGAGGTCAAAGTTCAAAATTCACTGNTTGACCCACATTTTATAAATAGGAGTAGGTAGGATGTTTTAACGTTGTCAAAATATGTATCTAGGTACCATATAAATATATGGTAAATTTCAGTGAGATTTGAAGTCAAATATGGCCGCCAGGGAGCCATCTTGAAAAATGGACTTCGGCCCACACCTCATAAATAGGGGTAGCTAGGATGCTTTAACCGTGCCTAAATATGTGTCTTGGTACCGTCTAGTTATATGCCAAATTTCGGTTCGATTCGACTTCAACATGGCTGCCAGGCAGCCATCTTGAAAAATTGATTTTGGCCATATCTCATCGGTAGTAAATGTTACGATGTTTCAATGTTGTCTAAATATCCATGCAAGTATCCTGTACATTCCTGCTAAAATTTCAGTGCCAACGAACGTCACGTGTGGCCATCTTGAAAAATAGAATTTTTGACATATGTGACCTAGACAGGAAAGCAGTTTGTTCACAAATACTTGTATTCATTGTATTCAGAAATTGTACTCCTTCTGGACGTGCCATCACCTGGGTTTATGTCATTGACTGATAATACTTATCACATCATAAAATACTTCTTGGTGTGTTCAGCTTTAACTTTTCTGTACTGATCCTCAACATTGACCATGAGAGTCACAGTTTCACACTTAACCATGGAGACTTATCACAGAGGTGAGCACAATGGCCCTGGCCATTTCATTTTCAAAATCTTATACTGACATAGTAATATTGTCTTTTTTTCTTCCTTTGTTTTCTCATATGTATGTTTCAATATATGGGGGAAGAACTCTCGAAGTTTTCATTGTATTCATGGCAAAGTCCAGCTAGTCTAATCAGAAAATGGATGTAGCTGATAGAAAATCCTTTGCAATTTTTAAGTAAACTGGCCACTTTCCGGACTTTGTTGCCGTTCAGTCTTTTTAAAGTTATACACAAGTCCCCTTGCAGAGACGCGTAACGAATAGATGCCTGCTTCTTCAAAAGAATTCTGCGGTTGAGTTCCCGGATGCCATCAACACAGTCTTGGGTTGTACCCTGTTTCATCGTGGGGAAATCCTCGACTGCACATTTTTCGAGCGAATTTCGAATCATGTCTTCTAATTTTTCCACGGTGCACTTTGAAGTTTTTTCAGTGGATGTTGTCCACTCCTGCTTAGTAGTTGTTGCTTCCTCAGTAGTTGTTGCAGTGTTAAATTCTGGATACAGTGCGTATAAGTCGTCGAAAGCCTTCGGAATGTCGTTGTCATTGGGGTATTTGTATATAAGTCCCCGTTTTAGTTCGCACATAGATCCACTTACCTTTGCTTGTGGCTTGTAAATTTGCTTGAGATACTCGCCTCGCTTCCGCGAGTTCAGCTTGGATAATTGATGAAAAATCCATTCCCATTGCTGATGGATCATGCCACGATGAGGGACATATCTCAAGTTGAAGAGTCGTTTGACCCAAAGTGAAGCACCTCGATCAGTCAGAGTTCTTCGCGATTTCTTGAACAAATGACACCAATAGTGATACTGGTAAGTGGCCTATCAAACACGTCTTCGGATTTGATGAGCCAGTCGTCTGTGATACCGGCCTGTTCACAGAAGGGTCCAAGCGACTGGTCGATCCCGGAGGCCGGTAAAGTTATCCTTCTTAAATGCCTTCTTCGTTGCGTCTCTGATTGATCTGATGAATGATGATAAATGTGTGGAATCGGCAGTTCTAGTTTCTCAAGAAGATCGTGAAGTTTCTTGGGGAAGCGCGAGGGATCTGGACCCAAATCCATAAAACCTTGCTAGGCTTAGTTGCCTGCTAAAGTGCCCAGTTTGTACAGGCCGATGTACACAACTAGCAACCAACTAAGCTAGCAAGGTTTTATGGATTTGGGCCCAGATTTCTCCAATGATCGAATCACCAGGTAGAAAAATCCAACATTGTACTTTTGATGGAATCTTTTATATTTTCTTGAATGTTCAATAGAACTCTCTGAATGAAGACCAGTGTCTTGTTAATCCCACTGGGTATGCGATATTAAAAATATAGAAAACTGCCAATAGGCAACTCAGTGCCTCCATGAATGTTTCAGCTTCGCACACTGTTGGACCTTCCGCTTGTAGAGAAATGGCACATTTTGAAAAAGATGTGTCAAGCAGATCCTCATCATAAATAATCACAGGGTGAATTCAGAGTACCAAAGTGCTGGTGTTCCAGAGTACCAAAGTGCAGGCTTTACAGATGGCAGGTAGTTGTGGTCACTTTGTTACTCTGATGCTGACAATACATTCTGGTTGACATCAATCTCGTACCCAGAGATTAGTTACGCTCGGCCGAGGTTGATGGTCGCTACACTAATCTCTGGAGACGGCTAAGCCCTAGCGGTGGCTTCGGGAACCAAAATGCAAGGCAAATGCGTTACACACAGCGCATCCCGCTTCACTCCAAGTTTATACAGTGCGCCAAGTAGGCTGTGGATTTTCCTCAATAAATACAACAGATCCCTCGAAAAAACCTTTCTAAGGACATTTTTGTGTGTACATTTTATACTCAAGTCATCTCAAGTCATTTCAGTGCATTTGTGGTTAAAATTCGGTCTAAAATTGCGCGATACCAAAAATCACACCTAAGGCGTGAAATGGCTAGCCGTCTCCAGAGATTAGTGGAGCAACCTACAACCTCGGCCCGAGCGTAACAAATCTCTGGGTACGAGATTGGGTTGACATCTGTCATATCCTCAGTAGGCCTTTTTACATGAAACCGGTGCGTTCTGTCACTGTAACTCTAGCATGGTTTGGGAGATGTTTTGGAGTTCTTTTTCAAATGTTCTGCATATTCCTTTGTTTGCCACAACCTAGAAGAAGAACATTTACAAAGTGGTATACGGTACATTTTTTGGGAGCACTGGGCTCAGGGGTTCTCGGGGGTGGGGTGGGGGGCTCATTGGCTAGTTCGGGGCTCATGATGGCATTAGGGCTAATAGGTGTTTGATTGAGGGCTTAGATAATGGGTGTTGATAAAAAGGGCTCTGATAAGAGGTGTTAGTATAAAGGGGCTCCTGACTCATTCCGTAATTCGTAACCCTAACCCTACAAGGGTTCAATTCATGTTGGTAGAGTGTTCATGTTCGTGCTGTGGCATGTCTTAAAGGAGGTAACTGGCATGCGATGACTGGTGTCATGGTTGATCTCTTTTTCTTGATTTCGGGTCCTGAGAAGGACCGTTAATGCGATAGCAGGGAAGCTATCTAAGCGGCAGGTGATATTTTGAAGTGATTTCTGAACAATAATATATTGTGTTCACTGAATATACTAAAATGTGCGAGTGCATAATCTACAGTGCTACTACCGTTATACTTATGGCAAGTGAAATTTCCTTTGGTGTCGAAGTAAAAGAATGGAGGTCGTGTGGAGAAAAGTCGGGCATCAGGATGTACGCTGGAGGGTTGCAAGTGCTGCTGTTCTCCTTGCAACTTCTTTGAGCAACCACAGGAGGATACAGTTGGCACAAACCTCTCTCTGGCATCCGAAGCAGGCAAAGACTGTCGTAATTACCATGCAATCTTAAAATAGCCGTCTTTGATTTCTGGAAATTGTTCGTGGACAATTCTGGAGTTGATGTTTTGGAACTTCTTTTTCAAATGTTCTGCATATTCCTCATACGTGGGTGACATTCCTGCAATGGTTCATATGACATTAGTTTGAAGAACAACATTCAAAAGTAGTGTAGGGTGAGTTTTGGGGCACAGGGTTCAGGGGTTCTTGGGGGGAGACTAATTGGCTGGTTGGCATGGTTGGGGCTCACGATGGCATTAGGGCTCTCTCTGGCATCCAAAGCAGGCAAAGACTGTCGTAATTACCATGCAGTCTTAACAATAGCCGTCTTTGATTTCTGGAAATTGTTCGTGGACAATTCTGGAGTTGACCATCCTGAAGACCTGGCCCCATATTCACGAAACCCTGCTAGCTTAGTTGGCTGCTAGTGGTGTACATTGGCCTGTACAAACTGGATGATTTAGTAACCAACTAAGCCTAGCAGGGTTTCGTGAATATGGGCCCTGTTCTATTTTGGATGATGAAGGATAGTTGACGTTCCTGGCATTTTATATCCTCGTATTGCTACCCCATGCAAGAGCAGTGTGCACTCAAGATTGTCCTGTCTGGCTTCGTACCAATCCCAACTCGATTCTTGGATACAATGCGGAAGTGCCAACATGTGTGCATCCAATCATTATCGTAGAAGTGGAATGCATCCAATGACTTGTGGGCTTTCAATGTCTCACTTGTAAACACACCGGGGCTGTAAATTAAATATGTAGTGTATGCACATGGCCAAACTCAAAATTAAGCAGCCACTCATTGCAGGCCTTTTGAGGCACGCTAAAATGTGCATGTGTCTTGCAAACAATAGAATTTCTATTGTTTGCGAGGCACATGCACATTTTAGCGTGCCTCAAAAGAAAAGGCCTGTGTCATTGGCAGAATCTGTCCATACATGATTGGGACGATGATTGTCAACCTGATCAAGAAACGTGAAAGGATCGTCAGTGATTTTTGATTTGCAATCATGAAACCATACTGCCACTTCTTCCCCATTTTGGTTGAGTGAGTGCTGAGATAATTGATGATCCACTTGATGAGCATCAAGTTGAACGATCCTGAAGACCTATTCCATTTTGGGTGAATGAAGGATAAGTTGACGTTCCTGGCATTTTGCTTGACCACCACAGTTCGCTAAGCAACAGGTGACTGGATGGCGCGTGTTGTTGAGAAAGTGAATCCAGGTCATGTAGCACTCGGTCGACTAAGTTGCACTGGTCTTCATGAGATTGTGGACTGTTCTTCCTCCGGAGAGAAGTGTGGCAGTAATTCCTGTCCATGCAGATGATGCTCGACGTCAGGGTCGACCATTTATGACAACTATCCGATGAAATTCCCAGTCCTTGAAAATGCACACGAGAAACGTCCAGCAAAATTGGGTTCGCAGCAACAGGTGATGAGTGTGTTGTACACTGTTGTCTTGCCACTCCCGCCTTGTCCGTCTGGCAATGACTGGATGGCGCGTGTTGTTGAGAAAGTGAGTCCAGGTCATGTAGCACTTGGTCAACTAAGTTGGTCTCGTTTTCTTGATTTTTGTTCCTGAGAAGGACCGTTAATGCGATAGCAGTTGCTATCTATGCGACAGGTGATACGTCGAAGTAAAAGAATGCGAATGTTGCTGGTTTTCATGTATCCTCATATTCTTTGTCAGCTGACAACTTTGAAGTTTGGGCGTGGTACGGAATGTTTTTCAATGATGAGTTTATGATTGCTTTCAAGTAAAGCAAGTAATCACCGTTAATCCCTTTCAAGTTCCGCTTGACATCAGGCAAAGTACATTGCAGCTGCCTCAGACATGAGGCGATCAGACACACTGGACACATGTGATGCAATTTGCTGACACTGTGAAACCAGTGTCGTATACTCCACAACCTCCCAGTTAGCAGCCATGAGAGTCTCATCTGGTGTGTTTTGTGCCCGGAATTTGGTTCGATACGATTGAATCGACTTTTCAAGCCCATCAGTCAGGAACACTTTGTCACCATCCAAAGCAGATACGAGAATCTGAAGTTGTCTGGACATGTTTTCAAGGTCTGTAACATTTTCCACAAATGTTCGCCTGTCTTCATATTCCTCGCGAAGAGCTTGCAACTTCCCATCAAGTAAATCAGAATCCCCATTCCATGTCCCACGCATGGACAGGCGTGTCCTGGCTTGGCACGCCAAGTGTGCCACTGGTGTGGGTCGGCATCGCGGGTGCATCACTTCCTTGGTTAGATTCTGCTGCCGTGCTGCTTGTCGACAGCTGACTTGGAGTGCCAGTGGCCTTGCTGGGGTCCTTGGCACCTGAATTGCATTCTTCTACGCTGGAGTGAAGTCCAGTTTCGTATTTCGTACTTCGTGTTTCGTCATATTTGCGAAACCTCACTATTCTTTGTCAGCTGACAACTTTGAAGTTTGGGCATGGTACGGAATGTTTTTCAATGATGAGTTTATGATTGCTTTCAAGTAAAGCAAGTAATCACCGTTAATCTCTTTCAAGTTCCGCTTGACATCGGGCAAAGTACATTGCAGCTGCCTCAGACACGAGGCGATCAGACACACTGGACACAAGCGATGCAGTTTGCTGACACTGTGAAACCAGTGTCGTATACTCCACAACCTCCCAGTTAACAGCCATGAGAGTCTCATCTGGTGTGTTTTGTGCCCGGAATTTGGTTCGATACGATTGAATCGACTTTTAAAGCCCATCAGTCAGGAACACTTTGTCACCATCCAAAGCAGATACGAGAATCTGAAGTTGTCTGGACATGTTTTCAAGGTCTGTAACATTTTCCACAAATGTTCCCTTGTCTTCATATTCCTCGCGAAGAGCTTGCAACTTCCCATCAAGTAAATCAGAATCCCCATTCCATGTCCCATGCATGGACATGCGTGTCCTGGCTCGGCACGCCAAGTGCGCCACTGGTGTGGGTCGGCATCGCGGGTGCATCACTTCCTTGGTTAGGTTCTGCTGCCGTGCTGCTTGTCGACAGCTGACTTGGAGTGCCAGTGGCCTTACTAGGGTCCTTGGCACCTGAATTGCATTCTTCTACGCTGGACTGACTGTCTTCTATGGTTGAGGACAGGCTCAGTGATCGCTCAAGAGCTCCATCATTGAACATTTCTCCTCAGCTTCCTCTTTCCTCTTCCAACTCCTCCTTCTCCAGTTTCTCTTGTTCAACTTCAAGTTGGAGCTCCTGCTGCCTTATGTCAAAATCTCGCTGGCTTTTTCCCCCTCAGGCACGTAACTATATTGTAACGTTAAACCAAAAGTCAGCAGTTCTATATGGCCAAAGAGACTAAGTCAAGACGTATAAATATTTGATATATAACATGTATTACTGCTCAAATATAGTAAAGAAAAATATATATAAATTGTAGATGAACACTTACATCAATTCACTTCACTTCGGGCCCAGAGGCGTATCCCTGGAATACCGTTTTCCACTTGTTATCCTGGGCAGCGTATTGCCTAGAGATGTGAGTCTGGGGGAGCAGAACTGACTTCTCCCCAGGGATTCAGGGTTTATATACCCTCTGAGTCAACCTGGATCCAGGCATACCCTTACAGTCAACCTGGATCCACAGAGGCACAGTGATTGCTGATTGGTCAGCAGATCACTGGCTAAAACAAATACCAGAAGGTAAACACACACTGCAGCATTGCGCAATAGTAAAACAATAATACAACATACAGGGAATGCAATGGGAAATATATACATGTACAGAGAGGAGTAGAAAAGTATGGAAGGATATATACAGATAGGGAGGAGGCAAGTGGCCAATAGCGCATTATTGTCACAATATCATCTTTCTTGCTTCCGCGCTCTTCACAGGGGATGCCTCTTCCTCAGTCCCATCATGTCCTGAAATGAGGAAAAAATGATTATGCCTAAAACCTACTGAAGGAAATATGATCATAAAAATCTCAAAGAATCCACTCATATTTCTGCCAGGACTTTGAAAAGGCGGGTCAGAATTCTTCTATGTTGATTTCAGAAAGGCAGGACGCCCCCAGTCGTACCAGTATTTGCAAGTAGTGGTGTGTCTGCGCACTCCTTCCCCCAAAATCCTGCCATTCAACGTCAAGAATGCATTCATACCTCCATCAACGTAATATTTTGAGTTAGCATCCACTACTTCACATGTTAGGTGGAGTTGAATCATAAGCCGTGGTTACACCTATCCAAAATCCCCGGGGGTTTTGAGACACGGGGTTTTTCCGAACCAGAAAAAACATGGCGTTGACACGGCGAGCGGTTACACTAGGCCTACTTAAAATGCGATTGGTAATAAGTTCCGTATCCCGGCGATAGGGGCACTGCATGTAGGCAACTCTGCATAATTAAGTGGCTGCTGGAGGCGTGAAATAGCCTATACGCATGCGCTTCACTCATCAATTTGCATCGCCGTCTGTCGGGGTGCGTGGAAATAGAAATAGACACGGGGATTTTGCGGTTACACTACATAGAATCTCCGTGCTTAAAATAGCCCTGGCGTTGCCCCTTCGAGATCGCTGGGGCTAATTAATAAGCACGGGGATTTCAGACACGGGTCTATTTAGACTCGGCGATTTACAGGTGTAACCGCAAAATCCCCGGGGAAAGCACGGAGATTTATGTAGTGTAACCACAGCTATTGCCTTTCGTGATGAACACACGCAATTCAACAGGAAGGCAGGGGCTGGGCCTCCAAACATGCCAAACATGAGTGACTTTGCAAATGCTCAGCCAATTTTTCGGCACTGTGCGTCAACACATATGATCCATCTGGCAAAGGGCGGCTTTCCACTTTGTTGGTCATGGCATGGATAAAACAATGCTTTCAAGCGTTTCCGGTCAAATGCTCCAATGGAAAGCCGCCCAAAACAGTGGAATAAACCACTGTTGTTCCTCATGTCCATAAATAATCACAATTACCTTGTTTACACTACATAAAAGTCCGGGTTGAGCATGGGCATTTTGCGTTTACACCTATGAATTGCCGTGTCTAAATAAAGCCCGGGATCATCTTATCCTGATGGATTCCCAAGACATATCAAAATTCCTGCATACCGTTTGAGGTAAGTCAGTTTCACCCTGAGGATGCTACACCCTGTATTTAGACACGGGTCTATTTAGACTCGGCGATTTACAGGTGTAACCGCAAAATCCCCGGGGAAAGCACGGAGATTTATGTAGTGTAACCACAGCTATTGCCTTTCGTGATGAACACACGCAATTCAACAGGAAGGCAGGGGCTGGGCCTCCAAACATGAGTGACTTTGCAAATGCTCAGCCAATTTTTCAGCACTGTGCGTCAACACATATGATCCATCTGGCAAAGGGCGGCTTTCCACTTTGTTGGTCACGGCGTGGATAAAACAATGCTTTCAAGCGTTTCCGGTCAAATGCTCCAATGGAAAGCCGCCCAAAACAGTGGAATAAACCACTGTTGTTCCTCATGTCCATAAATAATCACAATTACCTTGTTTACACTACATAAAAGTCCGGGTTGAGCATGGGCTTTTTGCGTTTACACCTATGAATTGCCGTGTCTAAATAAAGCCCGGGATCACCTTATCCTGATGGATTCCCAAGACATATCAAAATTCCTGCATACCGTTTGAGGTAAGTCAGTTTCACCCTGAGGATGCTACACCCTGTATTTGATTGATTCATGAACAAAATATGTAATTTTGTTGGTTATATACATACAATATTAGAGGCAAGAAAATGACAAGACATTAAAATTTCAGGAAAGCATCGGATATCATCTTATCCTAATGGATTCCCAAGACATATCAAAATTATGGGATATGATAATATGACTATGACTATGACTATGACTATGACTATGACTATGACTATGATAAAGCATATTAAGTCACATAACACTTTCAACCCGATTGGTTTATGAAGGCAATAATTATTATGTGACTTTGTTGGCTGTATTCATTCAGTGGATCACATGAAAATTACAGCAATACACAGTATGTCTCATTATCTTAATGGAATCCTACATGTAAGATACGTGTATATGGACATGTGGATTATCTGATATCATAAACGATTTTAACACAAGTGATGTGTGTGTTATGTGCACACATGTGAAGATTATTGGTTGAGAAAGGCAATAGCAGTATCTGATTTGGTTATGAAATATAGACACATCAAGATCAATGCAATGGTAACTATCAAGAGTGTCTGATATGACAAACTATGTCAATGGATGTGACACCCTGTAGCTGATTGGTTCATGAACAAAATATGTAATTTTGTTGGTTATATACATACAATATTACACGCAAGAAAATGACAAAACATAAAAATTTCAGTGAAGCATTGGATATCACCTTATCCTAATGGATTCCCAAGAGATATCAAGATGTTTTGATATGAGAAAGCATCTCATGTCAAGTGATCTGTGTGCCATGTTGACACATGTGAAAGATTGTTGGCATGTTCGTGCTGTGGCATGTCTTAAAGGAGGTAACTGGCATGCGATGACTGGTGTCATGGTTGATCTCTTTTTCTTGATTTCGGGTCCTGAGAAGGACCGTTAATGCGATAGCAGGGAAGCTATCTAAGCGGCAGGTGATATTTTGAAGTGATTTCTGAACAATAATATATTGTGTTTTACTGAATATACTAAAATGTGCGAGTGCATAATCTACAGTACTACTACCGTTATACTTATGGCNGTACGCTAGAGGGTTGCAAGTGCTGCTGTTCTCCTTGCAACTTCTTTGAGCAACCACAGGGGGATACAGTTGGCACAAACCTCTCTCTGGCATCCGAAGCAGGCAAAGACCGTCGTAATTACCATGCAATCTTAAAATAGCCGTCTTTGATTTCTGGAAATTGTTCGTGGACAATTCTGGAGATGATGTTTTGGAACTTCTTTTTCAAATGTTCTGCATATTCCTCATACGTGGGTGACATTCCTGACAATGGTTCATATGACATTAGTTTGAAGAACAACATTCAAAAGTAGTGTAGGGTGAGTTTTGGGGCACAGGGTTCAGGGGTTCTTGGGGGGAGACTAATTGGCTGGTTGGCATGGTTGGGGCTCACGATGGCATTAGGGCTCTCTCTGGCATCCGAAGCAGGCAAAGACTGTCGTAATTACCATGCAGTCTTAACAATAGCCGTCTTTGATCTCTGGAAATTGTTTGTGGACAATTCTGGAATTGACGATGTTGCAGACCTGTTCCATTTAGGATGAATGAAGGATAGTTGACGTTCCTGGCATTTTATATCCTCGTATTCCTACCCCACCATGCAAGAGCAGTGTGCACTCAAGATTGTCCTGTCTGTCTTGTAGATGATAGAACTTAGATGTTCGAGGTCTGGGCTCACCATTTCATGACAACTACCGTATCCGATGAAATTCACAGTCCTTGAAAATGCACACGAGAAACGTCCATGAGCAAAATTGGGTTTGCAGCAACAGGTGATGAGTGTGTTGTACACTGTTGTCTTGCCACTCCCGCCTTGTCCGTCTGGCAATGACTGGATGGCGCGTGTTGTTGAGAAAGTGAGTCCAGGTCATGTAGCACTTGGCCGATTAAGTTGGTCTCTTTTTCTTGATTTTTGTTCCTGAGAAGGACCGTTAATGCGATAGCAGTTGCTATCTATGCGGCAGGTGATACGTCGAAGTAAAAGAATGCGAATGTTGCTGGTTTTCATGTATCCTCATATTCTTTGTCAGCTTGACAACTTTGAAGTTTGGGCGTGGTACGGAATGTTTTTCTATGATGAATTTATGATTGCTTTCAAGTAAAGCATGTAATCACCCTTAGGCCCGTATGCACAGACGTTCCTCCACTCACACTTGAGTGTGAGGTCGACCTTAATCTTTTGTATTCTACCCTGCAAACAATAGGTAAAGGTCGACCTCACACTCAAGTGTGAGTGGAGGAACGTCTGTGCATACGGGCCTTTATCTGTTTCAAGTTAAGCTTGACATCTGCAAAGTAGCTGTCTCAGACATGAGGCGATCAGACACACTGGACACATGCGATGCAGTTTGCTGACACTGTGAAACCAGTGTCGTATACTCCACAACCTCCCAGTTAGCAGCCATGAGAGTCTCATCTGGTCCAGGATCTCATCTGGTCCAGGATCAGCCCAGCTCACCTCCTAAGGAGGATTCGGTTGAATGCATCTTTTGCATCCCCTATATTGGCCAGCCATCTATCACATATTCCAGGAAGATCAAACAGATCTTCAGACAGTACTATAGTATCAATGTCAGGACTGTGTTCACCACTTTCAAGGTGAACAATTACTTTTCATTGAAGTGTTGCACTCCGTTTGCTCTGAAGGCCAATGTCATTTGTCAATTTACCTGTCTGCGTGATGCAGACATTTCCTACATAGGGAAAACAAGAAGACACTTGTCCATCAGAGCAAAGGAGCACCGCACCTCTCCAAACTCAGCCATTAAACAACACATATGTCTGACCTGTTGTAATTCAAAGTCAAATCATGATTGCTACTCAATCATTGAACTGATTTCGATTGTTTAATCAAGGAGGCCCTACACATCAAAAATGCTCAACCTTATCTTAACTAACAAATGTTTGCAAGTGGATCGCTTTTCACACTTCAGGTGTTCTAATCCATGTCAATAGCTGTGTAATTACCATAGTTTAATTAAGCTTTCTATTGTATGTCCATGTCTGTACTCGTACATGTTAGAATCCATTCTGTTCTGACGAGGAGCCATGGTGCTCGAAATGCATTGAGAAGTTGTAAATAAAGATGTTTTGTTCGTTACAAAATGAAATTCGGGAT
>NMRB01002463.1:59397-72389 GCA_002633025.1 Notospermus geniculatus
CAGCTGGGGAAATAGGGCCGATCTAGCTGTCACCACCAGAACTGCCGATCAGCTATAGATATGCCGATTTGTGCACCTGCTGATTGCCAGAAATCAGCCCATCAAGCTGCACTTGTTAAGAAAACGCATTTGCGCATGCAAATACGAAAATCCGCACGTAGGTATCCTAATGAACATAATGCCCGCAAGGCGGCGCCACTAGCCAAAAAAAAACGTATTGAAATCAAGTGTTTGACAGATTTTTGCCATTTGAGAGGTAAGAAGCAGCAACTGACAACGTTTCATCACTTCCCTAACCATTTTAGACAATGCTAGATACAGTCAAGATGAGTTTGCAGAGTTAAGACAATTAAAAATGCTAAATATTGGCGCTTGCCACAACCTGCAGCAGTGAATACATTATGATAATTAGGTTCTGAACTGCAGATCGGTGGGTGATCTTCCGATTTACTGGTGACAGCTAGATCGGCCCTATTTCCCCAGCTGAGAATTGGGTGTCACCGATAAATTTTTTCAAGAAATTGGTGGTTTCTCTACACCTAAACAATTGGGCCTATAAATCATGAAATAGGCCGGTGGATTGACAGACACTTTAAATTCAGAATTCAGGCCTTTCCGTTTGACGGGCTCGAAAATGCATGTGCCTCACAAACAATAGAACTTCTATTGTTTGCGAAGCGCATGCGTTTTTGCGCCCGTCAAACGGAAAGGCCTGAGAATTAATGTGATTTTCTGAATGAAGTAGGAGAGTTCCCTCTGGACTTTGGAACAATAGAATCTCCAATCAATTCCCCCAAAAGGGCCCAAAAAAGTCGTCGATTGAGGAAATAAGCTGCATCAAACAATAGGATTTCCATTGTGTGCCATGGAGTAATGTCACTTCCAATCGGCGATTCTAAAGTTTAGCCGAGTGCATGAAGGAAGCCATCATATTGTCGCATGATAATGATTGATGCAGAGGAGCAATAAAATTAGATTATATTGTCAGCACACTGCATCATGTGCAAAGCCAGCCAGGGGAAAGGCCATACTAACTAACTTAGGCCTACTCTAATCCGTATGGCTTTCATCAATTTTTGGCTTCCTTTCCTTTCTCTGCAGGCCAAAAATGTTCATCTACTTCTGTGGCAGCATCAGAGGAGGCAGACAGGATGCTGAGGTGTATGCAGTATTGATTAAAAAACTCCAGAGTTATGGCACTGTCTTGACAGAACATGTCGGTCACGAACATAGTGAAAAAAGTAAGTCGTCTATCATTCTGCCTGTTTCAACCTACCTGACCTAGTTCCCTTTGTGATAGACCATCAAAACCCATGCTCAGACCAGTCCAACTCACCCTGACTTCGTGTGCAATGCCAATTACACTTCTCCACTTCCTACAGAAAGATGAGAGCTATTATAAGGAATTGCATTTTACTTCTTGTCATCCTATATTTCAGATGCTGAAAAGCATACAGATAAAGAGCATCATGATCGGGACATGAAGTTTATGGACCAATGTGATGGTGAGGCACCCCATAAGATTTTCCTTTGACTATAATCTAATAATCTGTTGTTTCCTTCAGAATGAGTTCCCTGAGAGTGAAATTTCCCAATATTTTTGTGTGACATCACCTCGTTCGAGGAACTGGCACCTTGCTAATACATGTAAATGATGATAATGATAGCAACGCAAGGCTTTAAAATACCACATGGCATTTTCTACAATTTAGTGTTAACACAGTCTCAAAGTGCTTCAATTATTTAGCCCAGCATCTCCAGGATCTTTTCTGGGGAATTCAAGGAGACGCTCATTCAGCTGTTACATATATGACCAACTTGATTTCATGCTTTTTCTGCAGATATATTTTGCCAGTCTGATCCAAGCACTACCTTAAGCTGACCGAAAATATGCCTTGTTTTATCTGATGATAGCTGTTATGTTTTCACTCTTCCAGTTATCGTTGCCGAGGTGACACAGCCTTCATTAGGTGTTGGTTACGAGTTGGGACGTGCTGTAACAATGAACAAGAGAGTGTTATGTTTATACAGAGAGGGAGCTGATAGGAGTAAGTTAATGAAAAAAATCACGAAGACATGCTCGTACAAGTGATTTGCCTGACTAGCATCGTGCCTGAGGATTTAAAAAATTCATGAATTCTAGTGTGACTTTAACTGCTGATGCAGAATTTCCATTTGGGCAACAAAATTGCAAGTAAATCTTTAAAGATTTGAATGTCCGTTAAAAATTTCAGCACTGGGACTTGGCAAATCTTACGCTTTTTGATCATCACACATTTTTGTGTGTAATATGCTGCTCTCAATCGATGTAGACTTTGGCAAAAGGCAATCTGAGGATGGAGACTTCGATAACTGTTGAAACATTGATCCCTTGGTGTAGTCTTGTAATATGATTGGTAAATTCACTTTCAGAACTCTCTTGTATGATCCGAGGAGCAGAAAATGGCGACAATTTTATTGTGAAGGACTACAAGATGGCGGATGCAGACGAAATCTTCAGCGAATTCCTCGGCGGCAAGGAACAAAATAACGGCAATGAGGCAGAAGCAGAAGAAAAGGACGATGATGACGACCTCGTGGAAGATGAGGATGACGGGGAGGGGGAAGATGAGGAGGAGGATGCTGAAGATCAGTAATGTTACATCTCAGGAAATGGTGACCCAGTCACAAGGGGACCGAGGATGGATCACTAAGTGTCATTTGTTCCCCCTGTAAAATCACTTGCTTTCATATGTAGCTTGTTAACAGTTTTACCAGTTCAAAAACTTTCACCTCACTGGACTTATTTTCTGGTTATATCCTGTCAGGAGGATCTTCTCGAAATCTACAGCTTTCATGCACTGATTGGCAAAAAAGTCAAAAGTGGTCATAATAGTCCATTTGACAAGCTAAATTTTGAAGTATCTTTAACCCGTTAACTGCATAGGACATTGACCTACGTCATTACAAAATACGGGGAACCCCCAGAAACACTTGAGGATCGTTGCGTGTGTAAGGCGTAATAGTACGCCTTGCAAGGAAATGGCGCTTCACAGTGCGTAGGATGTTATATCACGTCTGGAACCTTATGTGTCAAATACTTTTTTTGGCAGTTTTTTTTAAGAAAGAAAAATTAGAAGTAAAAAAAATTACACTGTTAACGGGTTAATAATAACATCAGGAAATGTGGACTTCCGTTGAGTGTTGCTGTTGAATAGACTATTACAGTGAAAGATTTCAATCTTTGCCATGTAGCGAAAAAGACCTTAATATTGTAGTTTTATGACGTGTGCAGCAAACCTGTGAAGCAAGTGATCTTACAGTATTTTAATACTACTGTTATTGTAGAGTTTATTTATCCTGGATCATATTATAGTAGCAATGCAGATAAATTGCAGTAGATTTTACACTTGAAATTTGTGCAGGTTTTGTATTGTGCATGTGTAGATGCATACTGTATTTGTATCAGATATATATACATGTATGTGTACAGGAGTCGTCTGGCAGTCTCTGTGTATATATGATAGATGTTACTGGGTATTCTTTTATCATAACCAGTAGAAAAACCGTTTGAATAGAAACAACATCACCTTTGAACCAGGTTATCAGTGTAAATCGATAAGTGGCAAATTCTGCGTGGTGGTCATAGGCAGCAAAATAAAAAGATGAATCAAATTATATCAAAAAACTTTGTTACCTCATGATAGTGGTAGCTACATGTAAAATGTTAATAATTAATGTAGGTACTGGCAAAATTGACGATTTGTTTTGCTTTCTCAACGCAA
Source organism: Notospermus geniculatus (assembly GCA_002633025.1). NCBI lineage: Eukaryota > Metazoa > Nemertea > Pilidiophora > Heteronemertea > Lineidae > Notospermus > Notospermus geniculatus. The sequence goes on from NMRB01002463.1 coordinate 63,162, forward strand.
ATGCTTGAAATCTCAATATTCTATTTTGGAAAAGTTTCTTATGCTTTGAGATCATCTGTACTGCAGAAGTAGTCATCTGTAATATTGTTAGAGTTAATTTTTACTAAAAACACAGCTGCTGTATCCCTGCATTAGACCCAACTTTGGTCTCCTAAGATCTGGTCACCAGCCATTTTACGTTCGTTGTACATGTGTTTACCGAGATATACTATTTTGTTTGTGTTGCAAGGTAGTTTGTGCACTGGTAGGGCTTCAGAGAGTGCCATGTTGAGTGTATTTAAAACAATTATCCATTATCTGTTGAATGTTTTTACAAAATTTACAAACGGTAACAGGATCATGAAACAGTGGTGCCATTTATCAATGCTCTTTGATTTTGAATTGTGCAAATTTCTAGCACCCATAAGGGACACACTCCACGTGAGCTACTGCAAAATCCTATCCGCAGTCAGACGTACTTCACTGCGGACAGCGAATATAGACCCTAGAGGAGTACTGCGTGTATTTATAGGTCACGGTATGCAGGGCTGGCCTAATACATTAGTTTCGCAATAGCTTACGTGGAGTGTGTCCCTTATGCAGTAATTTTGAATGAAATTTTCTGAAATCCATGTCTTTTGAAAATCTTCCATTGCTTTAGAATTTTCTCACCTTTAATTCCACAGTAAGAAATCGATTGGCACACAAAGGAGTAGCTACTTCATCTGATTTGAAGCCTGAAACTCAGCTTTTTCATTTTGTCTGTTCTTTGCGTTCATGTGTTAGTTTCAGGGGTTCTGCCATTTTCTTTCTTTGCCCGAAATCCAAAGCATTTTCATGCATGCAAAAAATAATCAGCTGTCCATTGCAATCTTCACATAAAATATTTCAAATAACATTCACAATGATGGCAAAGTATAATTCAACCTACCACTGACTTGTGCACATTTCCAAGCTTGGCACTTTGCCCATGTTGAAGTAGGGGTGAATTATACTTTAGCAAAACGGTTGTTGTTTTTCATTGTTCGTCGATGGCTCTCATAACTTTATATTGAAATCTCCTTTGTCGTTGAATTCCTACTGGTCTTGGTATTCATTATTTCAGCCCCCCCCCCGCCATCTCCATTTCTATGGGATTCTTGGAAACTCACACATGCATGTACACTTGTATAGGGGAGGCAAATTCGTATTTTGCAACCAATTACATGTTTAGGTTTGCCTACGATATAAGTGCACATTTGCAAAATCGCCCCCGGAACCAAAATGGCGGGGTGGGGCTGTTGAAATGATGAATACATGAATGTTGTGACATGGCGATTTATGATTGGCTATGAAAGGTATGGAATCAGGTTTTTCATCGTTTTACTCCAGCGATTTTGTATTCAAATTATGATATTAATTCAAGAATGGTATCAACTCGCATTGCGTTTCAAAAGATTTTGGAAGATTTTCCAATTGGATGTCAAATGAAAATTTGACCAAGTAATCAGATGTCAGTTGAAAATTTGACCACATGATTAGCAAGTTTACTTCATACATGCTCTATTCATGTATCCTGGAGGTTTTTTAACATTCTGAATACGAGATAAAACATTTTGTATGAAACTGGAGTGAAAGACTAGTTTATTGCTACTGATAACATGACAGCTGCCCAACGCGCTTTATAGGAAGACTTGTTTTTAAATTTGAATCATGTAACCAAGAGACTGCGCAACAAATCTAAGACGAACTACGTGTATGAACCATTTCTTTGATATTTTCAGAATTTAGTGGATCCTAGATTTGATAAAGAACAAATGAATTTAAATAATATCACCCTCAGGCAAGATAATGTCCTTATGACCTGTGTCTGATTTTTACTCAATGTCCATAAATCTCACATTTGTAGAATGATCGAAGTTGTTAAAATATGTAATATGAGTATTGAACAATGCATTTTTCAATTTTATTTTGTCTTAATATTGTATACTTTTAAATTAAGCAAATAAAAAGTGCTTATCCGTTCATTTGCTGTAACATCATGCTCTGGCCGGCTTTTTCATTTTCAGATCATATAACATACCGGTAATGACACTGCCATTTTAGCGGTATATATTTTCCAATGTTGTGTTGTTTTTTTTGTAGTCACGTTATTTCTCACTTAAATGTCTGTAGATCAGATCTCTTTGATTTTTGTAAGAATAAACTGTTGTGCAGTCATATCTGTCTTGAGTGCTGGGGTTTTTTTCTTGCTGATGGCACTTCAAGACTGTCACAGTGAAAAACTGCTTTGAATATTAATGGACCTTCACCTTCATACCGGTAGCTGGATGAATTTCACAGTGTATAGAGGAATCCCACTGACGTCATCAAGTCATGTGACTGGCCGTCAAAATGACGCAAACTGGCGTCAATAGGGTGCTACATGTACACGTGGATTGACGTTCCGCCTGACGCGACGAGACACGACACGAAATAACGTCATCGCGTCATCGTGACGTTCCTTCAGGAAACACGTGGTCAATTTGACGGCCAACGTGGCCTTGATGACGTCACGTGGGAAACCTATATATCACAAGGCCATGATAAAGTTGTAGCATATTTGAGGTGTATAGGCCTACCCGGTACTTGTAGGTCAAAAGATAGATGACCCAGTCCTAGGGCTGGTTGGCCTTTAGCCTAAAGTATAGCTGAAGCGTTGCNTTTGTAGAATGATCGAAGTTGTTAAAATATGTAATATGAGTATTGAACAATGCATTTTTCAATTTTATTTTGTCTTAATATTGTATACTTTTAAATTAAGCAAATAAAAAGTGCTTATCCGTTCATTTGCTGTAACATCATGCTCTGGCCGGCTTTTTCATTTTCAGATCATATAACATACCGGTAATGACACTGCCATTTTAGCGGTATATATTTTCCAATGTTGTGTTGTTTTTTTTGTAGTCACGTTATTTCTCACTTAAATGTCTGTAGATCAGATCTCTTTGATTTTTGTAAGAATAAACTGTTGTGCAGTCATATCTGTCTTGAGTGCTGGGGTTTTTTTCTTGCTGATGGCACTTCAAGACTGTCACACTGAAAAACTGCTTTGAATATTAATGGACCTTCACCTTCATACCGGTAGCTGGATGAATTTCACAGTGTATAGAGGAGTCCCACTGACGTCATCAAGTCATGTGACTGGCCGTCAAAATGACGCAAACTGGCGTCAATAGGGTGCTACACGTGGATTGACGTTCTGCCTGACACGACACGAAATAACGTCATTGTGACGTTCCTTCAGGAAACACGTGGTCAATTTGACAGCCAACGTGGCCTTGATGACGTCACGTGGGAAACCTCTATATCACAAGGCCATGATAAAGTTGTAGCATATTTGAGGTGTATAGGCCTACCCGGTACTTGTAGGTCAAAAGATAGATGACCCAGTCCTAGGGCTGGTTGGACTTGAGCCTAAAGTATAGCTGAAGCGTTGCGAAAAGTCAGACTTTAATGGAAGTGTGACCCGTGCATACGGCCCTTAGTCTGAAAGCCCCTGTCTTAGGACCGACATTTGAGAGCCTATGGTGTGGCCCAAGAATTTGAGTTCATCTGGCTGTGGTTCTTGTTATGTGGCTTTGCCCGAACTACCCGTTTACGCAAATATTTTCGTGGGGTAGGCCTAATATTTCACGAATCGAACATTTTTGTTCTGTTTCACGTGGATTAATGTTTGCACATATCAAGAACCACAGCCAGATGAACTCAAATTCTTGGGCCACACCTAGGCTCTCACGATAACGGACCAGCAAAGACCTTCGCACACTCTTTAACATCCCTCCACATGTACAATGAGCCTAGCTGTTCTGCACAGAACCTCGCATCATGAGGGACAGCGGGACCTCCAACTCCAACAAACTGCAAAGCTAGGGCAAGAACCAGGGATAAAGATTGTGGTCACCTGCACAGAACTGAAGGGTGATAATGGGATTGTGATGGTATCAACCTCGAAAAATCACCAGACATCATCCTCCCACAGCAGGGGTTTTTACCTTGCTCCTCTCCATCCACTCACTTCAGTGTATGAAGAGGAATGAGACCAAAGCCCTGCTGTGGCAGGATGCCAGACATAAAACAAAACATACACCAAATTTCTGTAAAAAATACAACCTTTGGCCATTTATTAGATCAGTCTATTCACATACGTCTATTGTGCACGTAATTGTACAGACACTTAACAAAATATTACATTGGAATTTTACAAAATGTACAACAAAATTGATCACAGCGATACATTACATCCATGACTTTCTTGAAATCTGATAAGCAAGAATTTCATGATCTGAGTCAAGTAAAGCATAGTTAAACCTAAAAGCCAATGTTTAATAACAAGATGCAGCATACATACTTAGACATTATTCATGTTCATCTGTCACCATTGACAGTGATTTCTTTGGTAACACACTGGTTGGAAATGACATACCAGTACTGTAAAGTCACTTATTTTTGCTGGGTTTTATTTTGCAATATTTGGGCAAAAGTATAATGATCGCAAAAATGTGACCCACAAAATTAAATTATAAAATCCATGCCCCAAAGATAAGTGATTCTACAGTACTTGCTGCAGGCAGAAATTGGTCCAATTTTGAGAATCACAGAAAATATCACAGATAGGAGCAACAAAGTCAATATCTGACCTTAGTTGTACCGGTAGTAGAAAATGGATACCGGTAGTAGAAAAAAATTAGAATCCTTCACCCATGTTACATGTAAAAGTTCGAAACTGTTACAGAATGGCCTCTGCCATGTATTGTGGTGGTGAGACATATAATGAAAATATCAGCAGGAGTAATATTCAAAATATCATCAGGAGTGATATTTGAGAAGTCAACAAAAGTTATATTCAAGATATCAGCAATTATTCCTCATACTGGGGCCAGCCCACCAAACATGTACATACATGCACAATGTAATTTCACTGTTTTATAAGTAGACATTTATGCGACTGATCCATCAGCCTGGTATGGATTTAAGTACATATATACATCAAAGTTGCACAGTGCATACCGGTACCACAGTGAAACCAATAAGGTAATACATGTGTAAGGCTGAGTTCACATAGAGCTACACTCTACCCGGTATCCATTACCCGTTACGTATGCAGGCGCGGATCCAAGGGGGGCGCACCCCCCTTTCGGCTAACAAATCTATAAAATCAACCGTGAAATTCTGAAATTTGGAGCAAATCATTGAAATTCACAGCAGATTTCAATGTTTCTAGCACAGTGCGCCCCTTCTTTTCCGAAATCGTGGATCCGCCCCTGGTATGACACATGGGTAGTGGAAATCTGACAAGGTCATATCATAATACCGGTTCACAGAAGACTGAACTATTCAGAGTGCCCGATAAATACGTGAAGAGTGAATCATACACATTCGTTTTTCGGATAGCGGATAGTGGATACCGGATACCGGGTAGAGTGTAGCTCTATGTGAACTCAGCCTAATTAGCTTTTATAAGGTGCAATGACCACCACTTCACTAATACAGAAAATGTTCAACATCAAGCCACATGCTTAAGGGAATAGTTTTTTAAAACATCCACTGGCATACGTATGGACTTATCCCAGGTATTTTTCTAAATGTCAAACATACACACCACTTAATGCAGGCCTACTGGTACATGTAGGCAATTCGGCTTTGTAGCTTAACGTCACGGCATTTTGAGGCATTCGGCAGCCGTTTTCTGCATACGAAAACACACAGAAAGAGTTGAATCAATGGAACTGTGATCACATACCGGTACACCTACATACATACTGGTAGCTTGCTCCAATGAATTACATTCCTTAAGTACTATGTAGATGTTTTGAAAAAGGTACAATGTAGACAAGTGTTGTTGATCATTAGAGAACAGTCTGAATGGTACCCCAAACACCCTCTGCAATATCACGAAATCATCGGGGACAAAAGAAGGGACATCTTTTATCTGGAGCAGTTAATAAGGTGATTGTCTCTCCATTATCCAGTGTGGAATCCGAAAGTATTCCTACATCCAATAGGATCTCTGAGCAGGTACATGTACACAAGCTGAGCAGTTTCAAGTCACTCTGCTACGTAGTCCGAAAGCCCTTTTCTTGATGTACCGTACCTATCGTTATCTCAGAAGTGGCCTCCTCTGTGGCCTATAGAAGGTAGCTGGTAGTGTCCATACATAGTTTTATTAGTTTGTGGTTGAGTGTTAGCCTGGAAGACATAAGCAATAAGAAAGAGGTCATGATTTACCACCACAAAATGTGACCTTACACCACAAAACCAGTTGGAAGACGCTCTGAGGTTGGCAACTTGGGACTGAATTATCTGTCAATTTCAGTTGTCTGTCTATTGTGAAGTCAGTGATTCTATTTCTATCCTTATTTCCTGGTGTCATCTCAGTACATTTAGGCTCATTTTCTGTGCGACTTCCGACTGGTTTTGTGGTGGAGGTCACAAATATGGATATTCATTTGAAATTCTGAAATCTGATAGGTCCTAAATCATGGCTTCATATCTAGAGAACGAAAAACCTCTACGGCAAAGAAACATGCATGGCATTTCGTATGAAATAAAACATCCCCTACCTTTGGCTTTGATTTAAATGCGCCTATACTTGGGAACATACTACTGCCATTGATCTTGGGAAATGACGTCGTATTGGGATAGACGGATGACGAATACTGTGCGCCCGTGCCAGTGACCTTCGGCAAGAATGATCCATGCTGGTATGCATTGTCGGTGACTCTTTTGTGCCGGCGCTGAAAACACAGAAGATAGCAATTTAAAATTTCCTTTCTTTCAAAATTTTTAGTGGCCAGGTCTGCCAAGATGTGAAGTAAGTCAATTCTGACTTCTTTCTTCAACAATCTAGGTCAATTTATCCAGATGAGCACATTTTGTAAGTGAAAACAAATATTCAAACAAAACACTTCAAAATTCCTCTGAGACATTTCCAATTTTCATTGGTTAGTCCTTGTTATTTGGTCAATCGTTCCAAACAGACGATGTCGTCTGCTTGGGGAACAAATTGAATGAGTTGCATGACATTTGGTGAAGATTATTTAGTGACGTGTAACGTGGAAATGGTAGAATAACACCTTAGTGTAATTTGTGAGAGTACGGTATCCTTCATGTGTAAATCGTGCCAGGTGGCATTTGAAAAGACCAAAAATGTAAACACTCAAAATGGTGAACAAAAGAATGAAGAATTTGTCACGGCGAGGGAAGGTATGAAGAAGCACTATCTCGAAGAAGAAAGTTATTCAAGTGCAAATGACTCAAATTCTGAAAATCTCCAAATAGCAAAGTAACAATCAACATGTATGTACAGGGTATCTAATGTTAGGAAACCCTTTGCATGTGACAAGTCACCATGAGGAATTCGGTGAACCGACAAAAAAGACTGACATATGGATGAATAAAGAATTTCATTCAAAAAGACATAGGAAATGATGATAAACAAAAACTATCAAAACAGAGACAGGTTTCATAAATTTTTACAAACTGACAAAATGATACGCCAGTCATTTGTTACCTCATCTTCTGCCTTTTGGAACAAAAAACTAGGAGTGTCGACAACCTGTAAATTAGGGAAGTGAGGTCTGATAATAGGGAGGTTTCGGAAGTGCCCGGTTAGGCCCTACGACGACATTTATCTGTTGTTTGGGTGTACCCAAACAATAGATAAACGTCGTTGTATGGCCTAACCTCCCTATTTTTACGGATTTTCCCCCATTATCAACATGGGATGAGATGTCAATACACAGAGCAGCATCTTCGATAATTGAAGGCCGATCTGCTCACCACTGCGTTACATCGCACATCACCCTTCGAGAAATAGACCGGTCCGCGGTGTATCTTGGCACGATGCCAACTTTAACACCGGTTCTGATTGGCCTCCTCTTCAAGAGGCAGCACATTCGCTGCGGACCGGTCAATTTCTCGAAGGGTGATGTGCGATGTAACGCAGTGGTGAGCAGATCGGCCTTCGATTATCAAAGATGACAGAGCAGTAGCAGGGGACAGCAAGCTGCAAGGATGCTAAAGAAAACAGCAAGGGAGATACTTTCAGCCGAAGGAAAAAATGATGCACTAAATGCAGAGGGTCGTTTTTCAGAGGGGAGAAATCTGCTCAACAGTGGCATCACTTTTCCCCCTTGCTGATACCGTACCTACAGAGTGCGCATAAGCTCTAGCCTCCTAATTGCGCCAGTGCAGTATTAGTAAGACGCTCTAAGGTAGAAGCCTCTAGCCAAACGTTTTCATAAAATTCTCTCGTACCTCGTAAAAGTCCCTTACCCTCCGTCTTCGTTCATAACCTATTATCGGTTTAGTTAAAACCGGCCCAACATTTGGTTGAACTGTCTGATTCTCCTTTCCGGTTGTTTCCTCTGCCGGTTTCGTTTCCGATTTTGCATTCTCCGTAACTTGTTCGGTACTGTCGACCTTCTCGATGGTGTCATCTGGCCGCTGGGTTTTTGTTAAGGCTGCCTGTCTCTTCTCTGCATCCCTGGGAAAAAAGTAGGTAACAACGTGTCTGAATTTCAAAATTATTGAAAGATTTTGGGAACCTGAGTTCCACTTGAACAGGGCTCAAAATTCACTGCAGCCATCGCGGCAACAATTTTCTGAAAAATGGCCACAGAATGACTTTGGGGAATTTTGAGCCCTGCTTAAATAAGAAGAAAGACCACACATTAATACCTCCTGTCTTCCTGAGGAAACAAAGTAATTCCTTGGCCAAGAAGTATAACTGATAACATACTGGTAGTTTTAACATGCATATGGTATGCCAAGTGAACTACCTCTCAATGCCAATAAACTAGCTCCGAAGTGAACACAGCTTGGACTGACTTATGACTAAGATAGACAATGTCGGTTTCATCAATTTATAACTGTAATGTTCCAGCCGAGGACAATAGGGTCAGGCTAAGCCATTTACCAGCTCATCAATAATAATGACTGATTTAGATCAAAGTGCGTGTTTGAACTTGTTGTGGTAGATATTAACCAGAGATTCATACTAGGTCTTCAGGGACAGTTCGAATCTACATAACCGATGTCGGGTACTTGATGAACCTTTACCTGAAGCACATTGGGGCCAGACTAACTCAATATTAGATGACATCAAACAGTTGCCGAAACCTTTACGAGAAATTTTCTACGCTCTGCCCAGTCTTCTTCTAGAACCAATTTTGGAGGTAGGATGCCACAAGTTAGCCCTTCCCTGGGTCTGTTCATGACCCCCCCCCC
>NMRB01002463.1:75175-105302 GCA_002633025.1 Notospermus geniculatus
GTGAAACTCCTGAGGCAATAAGATCTTTTCTTTGAGTTAAAAATTCATTCTCAATATGTCCCACTATGCGATGGTACAATGCTAGGGAATGTACATGATACATGTACGTATGATAATTCCTGAATGCACCTGGGATGACTCTCTGGGCAATAGACTAATACTGAGATAGTCATACCCGAAAAAAATGGTGAGGCAATGGGTAGCCATCACCAAAGTAAAGAAGAAAGATTCTAAAACACACAAAAACATGTTTTATAACATTCAGACTGAAAGTTTTGAATAATGTTGAGGAAGAGTTAAGCAAAATGTCTGCACACTGTTTGAATCTATTCATTGTTACATGCGAATATTAAATCACAAACAACTCGGAATAAATAATTCAGTATATTACATGTGTCTCCGATCGATCTTTGCCAAAGTTTATTGATTTTCAATGTTCTGATGACACTCAGAGATGTAGGTCATTACAAAGCACACATGAAGGAGAGAAAATAAAGCAGACTGTAGGTCGACCTATTGAAGAATGGTTTGCTCAAACTTTTCAACAGCATTACCAGCACAATTAAAACGTTCATGAGAATTTCACCAAACCTTAAATAATTGGGTATTAAAAAGGCATACAAAATGGCATATACATGTACCGGTATCTTTTCAAGGTTCTGCTGAATGTAAAACTTAATTACAGAAAACGATTCCATGTTATCTAGTCCATTTAATCAGTCCTCGGTTTACATTAACATGTGATGTCTGACACATCTGATGACTTTGCAATTTGAGCGAACCACAAGGAAACTTACCTCGTATCAATTCATAAATGTTCATATCCATCAGTTCACAAATTAGGACTAGCACACCAGACTTTTTGTCGCTGGAAAAGGAGAAAAAAGCAGTAATTCAGAGCAGCTTTTCTTGGAAATAAAAACAATCAGCATTTAATAATACTAATAATGTGAGTTCTTATATAGCGCATTTCCAGTTGAACTGCTCATTGCGCTTTACATTATTACCCCAGATATAGGTCTGTTCATTCCAATTTCCTTTCTCCACGCCCTGGGGAGTATTACAGTCCCAGCAGCCGATTTCAGCACTCCTGGACTAACATTCACATAGACCATCACTACCAGCCAGGTAACCCTTTTACACCTGGGTGGGGTGAAACAAGTGAGGCAAAGTGACTTGCTCAAGGTCACAAGCAGACGTGTTTTTTTTCTTGGTCAGGATTGGGAATCGAACCCGGGACCCTCTGATCAGGAGTCCGTCTCGCTAACCGCTAGACCACGCCGCTCCACATTTGACATCATGCACACAACAGATTCAACTCAGCAGTTTGTGTCAATGGCAGAATTTTATGGCACACTTCCTATGCCACATATCCTTTCTATCGACCATTGATCACTTGATTCTCTAAAGATTTTGTTCTGCATGAAATCACATGATAATGACCAGGTCATATCAAACATGTTTATAGTGGTTAACAACAATGTTTTCACATTTACATGTATACCCCGATACACCAGGCAGTATTTTATTAGCCAACATTATTTCTACGTGTAACATGAAAATGCTTCCATTAGCACATTAGCAATGGGTGGGTAAAGGAACTGAATGCCTATCATGCCTCAGGCCCGCCCAAAAATAAACCTAACTCACATCACAGTGTGGGTCTCTGGGACGAATTCCCCCTACTTCCCAATTTTCAATAAAATTATTTAAAGGGGTTATACACCAGGATGAATTGCACAGTGTTGGGAGAACACCAGATTTTTCAGGTAGGCCTACTGTCGGGGGATAGCGAGCACAACTTCATTCACAGATGAAAATAAAGTGAATGATACATGAAGGCCTACTGGTGATAATACTTACAAAATGACTTCTTCTAATTCCAGAATATTGGCATTGGGACTTAACCTTCTCATGGCCTGGATTTCTCGAAGGTTGTTCACTTGTTCTATACTGCAATTGAAAAAAGATGAATGACTTAAAACATGGATGAAACAATGTACCTATATAATCTGCCACTGATGTTCAGGGGACTGTTTCATGAAGCGACTCACGGACTGTAAGCTAATGCTACCATTAACTTCAATGCATTTTCCATTTGGTTAAAAGTACCATCAGCTTCAAGTCACTTTATGAAACAGGCCCCAGTACAGTATTGCACCATGTATCGTATCTGTCATGATTTCATATGCAAATCTTTCATGATATTTTGTTTATCAAGGTTATTTTGAATTTGAAAATCAAGATTTCAGCTAAATTACAATAAGAGCATAAGGATAAGCAAAAGATTGTTTTTATATCCAACAACACTGAGAGAGGAAGCTCTCATTTACCTGTCATAATGCTGCTTCATTTTCTTGCAAGCCCAATATGTGCCATCTTTAGTATTCTGACACTTCAGCACCTCTGAAAATGTACCTTCACCCTTTTTACCAAGGATACGGAACTCTGAAAGAAATGTCGTTACATCACATTAATATTAGAAGGTGGGATAACTTCCTCATTAACATCTTCCACATTTCATGAGGATTTGCAAGATTTCGAAAATATCATTTACAGTATGTTGCACGATTGACCTCCCTTCCGCACCACGCACCATCCGCGTACCGTCCTCGTATCTTCCGCGGACGTCGTACGCAGTGAACTGAAGCGTACCTTCCGCGTGACGTACGCCGATAAAGGTAGGTCAATTGTGAAATGTACTGTATACATGGACAGCATGAAAACAGTCCAAAGAGCAGACACAAACTCTCCAACCAACCGCGCTCCCAAAAAGAACACTAAAAGTGGGCCGCCTCAAAACTAGGGAGAGTAGCCTGAATATTAGGGTAATTAGCTGGAATTAATTTTTTGTATACATTGTATACAGAGCACACAAAGCACACAACACCCCAGTACAGTTCATGATATGCTTAACCCTGTACATTGTATACACCACACACACAGTGTATCCGCTTATTACAAGTGGCTTCACTTCGGCCTCCAAAACTGAATTCTATGCAGAACAACAACTCACTTTGAAGTAGAACGTTCATATTGAGAGTTTATTGTAAGTTTCTCAGTCCATATTTGCGAAATAGGTTGTTATCCGAGCATTAAGAACATGTTTAAATGCACACAGCTGTCATTCATGCAACCGTGTTGACGTTTTCCCCATCACACATGGCTAAGGTGAACCGCATTACTAATTGACCTAGTTTCAAAAATCACTACGCGTTTCGTTTTATCTTGGATATGAGTGAATGGAACTTGCTTTCATTCATTTAGTTTGTTTTCAAGTTAATTTACTGTCAATAATAATCGTTTTCTGCAGTTATCATTGTACTCATATAATTTTTTGGGTGACTATTTTCGTTGCACATGTGGACTGCTACTGCTAATTGGTTATGCGACCAATTTCCTGATTCTGTCTATAGCAACTGAGCACACTACCTATTGAGACTTTCTTGAATTACAAAGGCGCCAGATTCAACTTTCCCGCCTTCGCACCAGGAAGGCCCGGGTTCAAGGCGAATATAGGCCTAAGGGCTCGGAGAGAGACCAAGTACATGCCCATTTTCTTCTTTAGAGAAAATATTATTTACATTTTAAAAAGGCGATGCCAATATCATTATTGAGCTGGATTCGCTTAGTGTCCATGAGAATAGGCCGGTCTTGGCCGCATAAAAATGAAAAAAAGACCCTCCTTTTTCGCGTTTTTACAATTCTGCGTATCTTTTTTTACATCAGAACTTTTTGGGTTAATTTCAAATCTGTCTTTTCCACGGGCTTTTCCAGCGGTTTATTTTACCTACCTTTTGCTCTGAGGATAGCCTCTGCCTCAAAAGCGCCCCTTGGATGAGCCCTACCAAACTGGCTATAATTACTCTGTGCGACACCAGCTTTCACCATTCCGTTATTTTTCGAGAACTGAAGCTCATGAAAATCCTTCACCGGCATCTGACTGGCTTCTAAAATAGGCGAACTAGTAGATGTTCATCTCTTCGTGTAGGCCTACCGTAGCCACGTCTGAAGCCTACCTTGAAGCAGGGATTCAATATCGTCTGCTATTGAAAACAGGCCTGACTATTCTGTTCAGTCCTTACAGGCAGGTGTACCCCGCTTGGTGCAAAGGTTTATGATCATTGCTATTGTTAACAGGAATGGCCATTCAACAAGCAACTGCGACCGAACGGACGCCCAACGCCCCAACGGGGATGTCACAGATTCGCCCACCCCCAAGAATTCAACCCGAATCCATTGATCCTCGAAGTACAAGAAAATCTGTTGGAAAAAAAGATAAGCAACACACTATTGAAACGCTAAAATCCGAAAAGAGACAACTTTGCAGTAAGCTCTCTTTGAGAACCTCACGTTCGAAATGCCCTCTGTGTCACTATCATACGGTAAGCTATGACAGGACAAAGTCTTCACACACTCTGTATTGTTGATAAAAGGGATTTGGCAGACAGTGTACACACAATAAGAAATTCCGAAATTCGTCCTGGGGACACTGTCTTCAAGTCTTCGGCACATAAAAGGCATGAGCTTCACTCTTTCATAATTTCTTTAGCATTAATCAAAGCCTTTCTGAGCTAAATATCGCGGCTCTCACTTTTATTCAATGAATGCTATTTTGATGCTATCTAGGTCGCAGTTGGCCTTCGTCCTCGAAAGGCTGTCAAATTCGGGGCTTTCACCCTCGGGTAAATGAAAGGCTACCATTCTGTAGGCCTAGCAATAGGAGCGGTCAGCCGCGCATATTGCTAACAGATGGCAGCACAGTCTTAGCGGACCAAATGTACAGGAAATCTATTATGATCGCTGCTCGATCGATAATGACTGGGTCCGCTAGATGCATTGAATTGGGCCCTAGTGACACCTAGTGGTCAACTCGCTGACAGCTCCTATTGTACACTCACTGGCCACAAGTAATATTGCAAACAAAGATTTTTTATTAATTTTGCGGTAGTCAGTCATCAGTCTTTGATTTTCAAATGTAGATGTGATACTTTGAGGTGTAATAAGCCTGTTGGTTCGAAAAGTTTTAAGGAAAAGTGAATATATCATGAAAATATCAGAATATCAAAGTATCACCATTTGATATCTCAAACATTTTGAAGTGCAAGACAACCATTACAAATTGAAAGACAACGGAAATTAATTCACAACTGCGAAAAAAATAAGCTGAAAATGCACATCATTTTCATGTTATTTGACACAAAAAATGCACAATTTTGTAAAAAATCAAGTTTTTTTACTTTAAATTTTCTTAACAACTGTGGCTTTTCATTGGATGAAACCAGCATGATGGGACACATGGGATGACAGCTTTACATCAGCAGCATCATCTCATGCAAAATCTCCCAACCTTTTCAGTCTTTGATAATTTTCGATAATATCAGATATCTTTGTTCGCAGTTGATATTTTTCAATGTTTTTTCTTGTAAATCCTTGCTCATCATCATGCTTCATTATGGTGAAAAGGAAAGAATGATTCAGTATCACATGAAGATTTCGTCATTTTCATGTTTTGATACCGGTANCTTGTAAAGCTCAACGAGGGATATCTGTTTCATCCGCAATCCGCCACTACACTCCGAGGTCGAAGGAAGTGATATCACGAATTTACATCAGTCGCACTCGCAGCCTATTTCATTGTGCATTCACAGTTCAGTCAGTTCGGTTTGCCAAATCTCCACCATAGTGTGATAGAATCTAATGCCTCCATCTTCCTGATGTCCATGTATTATTTGTCACAGGATTGAGGGCCTTGGTCTCTACTCTAAAGTCCAATACGGCGCGTAAAGGTATTGTTGGGGATATCCTATATCAGAGGCATTAGATCCTATTACACCGGTCACAGCCTTGTCGCTGTTGTGATATTGGGTTGGGAGTAACTGTCCTGCCGCAATGGTTCAAGATGTCTGCAAGGGGCATCTGAGTAACCCAAAAGGAAGAGGGGGCATCTCAAGAATGTGTAGAATATATTCCAGTTCAGATGAGGGACATGAACATCAGACTGTCAAAGAAAACATCACAGAGCAGGATTCCTCAAACATCACCGGCCAACAAATTAATGCAAAGGTTTCTATCTTCCTCCTTGATTTTAATTATTTGTTTTTCATCTAGTAGCAATTTACAGGTCGTTTCATTTTAGATACAGACACACTGATTTCCTGACCTGGTGCACATCGGGATCAACAAGTCATGAATCTATGCAGAAATCTCATCAATAGTACCGGTAAACAAAGTACAAGCAATCTTTGCTGGAACAATGCAGTCAACAAACAAATTATTACAACAAAAAATAGCTAATAGAGCCAAAAACATACAGGGTTTTGTACTTATGCAAGGTTTTGATAAAGGCAGTATAAGTTCATAAAAGCACACACTCTTCCCAGAGATCATTGTATTATTGAATAAAGGTAATAACACGCAGGGCCATCTGGTATGCTGATGATGGTTGTTTGACAGATATACTTTCTTTTTTGACCATTCTGAGAACTGGGCCCTCTCAAACCACTACTCCAACAGTATTCCAGCAATGATCACGTTTTTTCATCAAAGAGTGCACAATACATGTATAATATTCAACAGTTTGACATACATGTACATGTGGGCTACACAATGGAGAGTGGACCACATACAGGCATGGATCCAGGGGGAGGCGCCCGCCCCTTTTGGCCAACAAATCTGTAAAATCGACCGTGAAATTCTGGAATTTGGAGCAAATCTTTGAAATTCGCCGCAGATTTCAATGTTTAGTAGCACAGGGTGCCCCCTCTTTTCCCAAATCCTGGATCTGCCCGACATATATATAATTTGAACAGAGGCTTCTATAAATACAATTTGTGAATTTCACAATTACAAAATCCATGAGGTAAATCCATTTCTCCTTTCAACACATAAGCTTACATGACGGAACTCCTGAAAAACTTTTAACATGAAAGAAAACTACTCTGAACAATCAAATTAATGCTACTTTGTAAACACTTGTTTTTTTTAGATGCATTTCATGATTTGCACAGAGCTTCACAAACAATAAGATAAATAACGAATAATTACTCACAGCAAACAGACATAAAATGGAAGGAAATTTTGAATATTGTATCTATACATTGAAACCAAATTCATACTATTACAAACAGGCCTAATTTCAATTTTAAAACATCTCACCAACTGAAAACTACCTCATAGTATTGAATTATTGTGATGGGTGCAAAGTGTTTCTAATATACACAAGTATCACAGTCTCCTTCTATTCTAGCATCCCTTCGTATCATATCAAATTGAAAAGCATATCCATCATCCCATGGAAACATAATACACACCAACAGCATAAAATTCATTGTTTTCTCGGCTGAGTACAATAAACATTTCAGGACAGGCAGGCTATTGACTGACAATGTTTCCTAACCTACTGTCAATATTATGCTGGACCACTTGTCTGAACAAAGCCAGGCCACATTTAGCTTTTTGGTCATGGGGGGGCAGAAGACCTTTTTGCCGTTTTTTTCCCCAAATCCAAAGACCGTTTTTGAACACTAGATGTCACTACCAGTTGTTGATTGAGAGCGTACGACTAGTATTAAGGTCGAGGCCACTGGGGACGAGTGTAAAAATCTGCACGAAAATCACATTTTTTGGTTGACCTCGCTAAACACAGCCCTGCAAAGGTTTCCAAATAACATTAACTTTCATCTGGGACACAGCAACTAAATCCCCTAAAAAGTCACCTGGGAGAACTGGTCCCTTGGACAAGTCCAAGAATAATGGTGCAAGAGAGCTTGATTATTGCGTGCACTACAACTGATCACCCCTCATTCAAAATGCTTCAGTATATTTGACACGATTTACACAATAAAACTCACAAAACAAAGCAATCGTTATTCCTATCACATTGGCATTACCTATTCCGTCTGTACCAACTGTATATTCCCCCAAAACTTGTTCAGAATTTAGGTCCAGTAATCATTCAGCCCAGATGAGGAAAAAATGAGCCAGGACTACCAGGCACAAGAGGTGAGTCAGAATCTCATCTCCACATTGAAAATGCACTAGATGCATAGTCCACTTACAGAAAACTTTGACCATCAAAAAATAGTTTTTCAGGTAAAAATACATGAGCTTATGGATCCATCAATTCTGCATATGTGATGATTCACCTGACCCAGCCGAAAATTGCAATTTGATAAAAAATGGACAAATTAATAAAAAAATTCTAAAAATTGCGATTTTAATCAAACGATCCCATTTTTAGCACTCCAAGCAAAAGCACCCCCAGCCTATCCTAACTGAAAAATTAAAATGCAAAGGGGAACAGTCTCCCACCAGAAGTATCGTTGACCTCCTCAAGCTTTCACATGTTTCACTAGGTTGGATTAATAAACACAAGGCACCACACTGACCAAAGTGGCAGCCAGACCTTACAACGCGGGATTTTACCTATCACGGTAGGCTTCCACATGTCTTTGTGCAATCATGATTTCCCAGACCAACCACTTGGTTTTCATTTTCATTTCCTTGTCATTTTCCAAGGAAAAGAGCCAAGTTGAAGAAATATTCATAACCACTAGCTCTATTACATTATGTAATACACAAGGTCAACTTCACATTCAGTGAACTTCAAATCTTCTAACCCGCACTTTCTGCTTATAATGATAATATTGCAAGTACTCTTTCAAAGCTTTTGGCAGTGGCAAAAAGTTAATCCCATCGTATGATATTCTACCTCCTATAACTGACCGACACAAGTGCTGAAGTGAGAATGGAAAATTCCGATTCAATGGCAGTGTAAGCATCGGCTCAAAAAACATACAGCAACTTGGATCCTTGTAATGTTCTATCAAGCCGCACACAGTGTCCGAGGAAAACACACCTGGATCGTGCGAATCGAAACTGAAGTGGTGATTCCACTGTTCAATCCGTGCATGCAACGATCGCCCGTAACGCCGAAAACTGACAGAGAACAGAAACTCTTCCTGAGCACTATCCCGCAGAAGAAAAGTTCCTTCCGGTTTTGCATCCAATAGTTTCTCTGCCTCGTATCGGTCCATTATACCCCAGTAAAAACTGCAGTTTGTGATATCACGCAAATCAGGCACCAGGCAATGGATATAGTCCACCTGTGTGTGAATAGTGCGAGGAACGTAAGTTCCTTGTGGAGTAAGGCTTCCATACTCACTGAAATGTGACTCACTACTGTAACTTACTCCGGTTTCAATCGGTGTGACAGTTGGATAAGTTTTAGTGATCACGCACTGATTTTCCAGGTTAGTACTCAAGTTTGAGAAAACTAGTGTCTCTAGTGTCGTCTCATGAGTCGTCGTTGGGATTGTGGATATATCCCTAGACGACCCGGCGCCGACCAATGAACTATGGTATGGAAAATTGGGAGGGACTTCAATGCCCTCAGCCATATCTCGGGCTCTTTGAGCAATCATCATCTCATCAGGATCATCCACTGGATAGTCATCTGGATGAAACTTCGACAAATCAAGAACAGGGAATTTCTTTGCGGAAATCTGCCTTGTTTTGAGAAGTCGTGCTTTTTCCATCTCAATATCAGAATCTGATTCATCTGATGACTCCAACGCATCTCCAGACTCTGCTGCTTGGTGTCCCAAATCAGATCCAAATGTGTATTCATCCTTTTTCCTGTATCCCATGCAAACACAGCTCGGAGACTCAAGACTTTGTCCTTCTATTGGTGATGAACATTTAGAAGTTGATTTTCTATTCCTCGAAGGTTGAAGGAGTTTCTTTTTGAACCGAAATGACCACCAATACTTGCGTGATTTTTTGCTGTCTCCATTCACTTCTGCAACAACTTTATCTGCTGGTTTTTTGCGGCGAAAGGTTAAAGTTCGGTATATCCTACTACTCCGCTTAGTGTCATCTGATGGTTCTCCAACAAACGAAGCAGCACAGGCAGAAGACAAGTCGTCTTTGCTGACCGACCGAAGTGATATTGTTCTGTCTTCTTGTTGTGTCGGTGACCCACTGGCAGAAGGACTACGTGACAAAGGACTAGGTGACTGTTGGCTTTTCGAGGGAGGACTAGGATTCGTTGGACTAGACGGCCCTGAACCAGTGATTCTAGGACTAGATGACTTCGAGTCCGATGATTTCATACTGGACAAATCTGATGAACTTTTCTTTGGATCTTCATCATCTGGATCACCCAGTGCCGAGTCATTTACAAGCGGTGGTAGACAGACCTCTGCCATGTCTGTTGTCCCTGGTGTAGCATCAGTGGCAGCTTTGTCCGCATCATCATCTGGTTGTACTTCCATGTTGTTGTTGATCACGTAAACGTATGGCATGAATGGAGCACTTAATTACACCAACTATCTGAAATCTCACAATAGGATTACATAGATAAGAAACAACTTCAATGCTAAGTGTCAGTTCGTATTAGGGCAACTTCAAATTGATTGAAGACGAGATTCTTCAGAAAATATTTGTTGCACAAATAATCCAGTCTCTGATAGTCCTTGTACTGCACGTCTTAACCTGTGCTTGTTCCTCTCCAGATCCTACAATTTGAGTCTTTCTGATCGTCATCTGATCAATCAAGTGATGTCATAATCAAGATCATCACTTAGGCCTATCGACATCATCATTTAATTTTAACTCATCAATCATCATCATCATCTCTCTCATAAAATCTCATCAGCTGATCAGCAGATCATCCACTTGGTTTGGTACAGCTCATCTATGTCCACATGACACACCTTGTGCCAACACCCAAGTTCGTTTCAATCATGAAAACATCCACATCGTCATCAATGCATGAGTAACAGCATGAACACCAGTGCCAGCTTCCCTCATACCTGCTCGTGTCTTCCTGTGCTGCGCGTGGGCATTCGTCATGGACGTGAGTGCATTCTGATTCGGCGATATGATGGCTTCTTTTCAAAGCGCGATTTTGTTTGTTTCTACAGGCAAATCAACTGTATTTTCAAATCGATGAATTAGATATATATGTCTTTTTCATTTTCACACCGAATAGACGGTCATACTCGGAAGATTTAGTTCATATCAAGCCGAATTCCTCAGTTAATCGAACTTGTCAAATCTCATGAATATCATTAGCAAAAACCGGAAGTGCAAGGGGAAACTGACGTCATAAATCGGAGTGAATAAAAATATATTTCTTGCCATAAAAATCAAAACAATTACATATAAATATTCTAATGGTACCACTTATAAGTCGTTTTTCTTACCTGTCACCTTTCAAAGTTAATTTTAGAACTGCCTTCAATGAATGGGCCTAGTGCGGAACTTGTGTGGCGGGGCCGCGGGAAATCCCAAACATGCCAAACATGCAAAAGTTTTAATTTGTGTTTTTTTCGTGATTGAACTGATGAAAATGCCACTTACAAAACAGCCCATGCGTTTTGCCCATAGTGAGGGCCACACTGACCTTTGCTACGATGACTCTGGAAGGTTAGGCTAGATGTTAAATAAAATGTCATCGCAGTGTTTGTTAGCTGGTTAGTGCCACTCTGCATGCTCTGCCACCACAGTGCAGTGCTGCTGCACAGCTAGCCTACACAAATGTCATGAAACCATGCAGCATGCACAGATGCACAGGCTAGCATGCTAGGCTTCAGTACACACACACTCTGCACACAAGCAATCCATAATCTCTAGCCTGCCTACGTGCAAAAACGGCCACTTTTTAAATTAAATTTAAAACTAAAATATTAAAACTAGGCCTAGGCTAGGCGTATAAAAAAAACACGACGAGGTCCGAGGGTCATGGCCATAAGAAAATGGCAATATAATATGGTATGATGGCATGACATGACATCATGAGGCGGGGGGGGGGGGGTAGCTGGGTAGGGCCTATCGCCAAGGCCTACCCACCCTCCCCAACAAGTACGCTACCAGCTAGGCCTAGCTAGCTGTAGGCCTAGCCTACTAGACCTACCGGTATGTATTATTTTGCGATTTTTCTTTTCACAGATACATGCTAACAAGTGGTGCTGAAGGAGATGTCAGAGTGTGGGAGGGTATTGATGATGATGATGCAGTATCCCACAGGGCAGGCGATAAAGTTTATGCTATTGCATTTAGAGTAAGAATTTTATTGCACGTTCGTTGTCACTATTCCTGGAGAGAAAAGCAAAGCAATCAAAGACTTGGACTTATTTTTAAAGAGATGTTTCATTAATTAATAATCTTTTTCAGAACTTGGTGTCTGAAACCCTCTTGCTGCTTTCTAGTCATCTAGGGGAAACAAAGGGAGAGTTCACTTTGTGTATTATGTGATTACCGCTATGTAAATTTGATTACCACTTGTGTTAATTTGATTACCACTTCTTTTACTGTAGCGATGTAAGCTAGCACTCTTCACAGATCTCACACACTGATTTCTTCCAGGGTGACAGATTCTACACTGCCTCCGACACGAACGCTGTGAATGCTCATACATTTCCTGACGGTGCCCCCGATGGCATCGTCACAAGGTTTACAGCTCCTGTCACACACATGGTGCTCAATAAAACAGGAACTAAACTTGCTGCTGGAGCCAGGTACTGGTGGTGCAATTTTAAATGCAAGAAAATTCGCTGCTCTTTTTTCTGGCTGTCAAAGTGATAGGCAACCATAAAGACTGGTGTCATGTCGTAATGCTTGGCCCACTAACTTTTTCAAATATTATTTGGCACTCTTGGATACAAGCTAACTGTTGTAAATACCAAAATATGGTAACATTTTAGGTGATTCACTGGTGACATGGTCACATTGATTTCTTTCAGTGATTTTACTCTCAAAGTAGTGGATATCAAGAGTAACGAACGGAAAGAAATGCGAGGCCATGAAGCACCGATTTTGAGTGTGGCTCTGGATCCAAAAGAAAACTATTTGGTAAGATTGTATTCCTTCCAGAATACATCGCATTGACCCGTATTCTAGAAGCCTTCTCAACTCGAAGGTCCACGGTCCAATTTTGTGAATGATTCAGTTAATGTGGGCTGATGCCATGTTCCCTTCATTCAAGATGTTTGCTCCTTCATTTTCTAGGCGTCATCTTCATGTGATGGAACTGTGAGAATCTGGAATATTGATACCCAATCATGTGTCAAATCAATAAATGCAATCCCAAAGTGTAATGATCTTAGGTGAGTAGCAAAATGTGATATTATCAAATTGGCCATGGGGCAGTATTGAAAGTTTATTTGATATTCTGGATTTTAGACTCGTCCAATTGCAATATGGAGAACCAGTTCATTGGCTCCCAATATTTAACCTCTGCAATCTTCAGTATTTGTGTGGACTACCTGATAAAGTATTTGAAAATCTCAAATTGCCACTTTTATTTGCAGTTTATCCAAGACATTGTGTCGATTAGATTGGCATCCTGATGAAGGAAAGGTAAGTATCATTTTGCTTCTTGGTTGCTGCCAATGTGCCATCCTGCTGAATACTGTTTTTCCATAAATGTGGATACCACCAGTACTTGGGACATCAGTAACTTAGGGCCGTATGGTCGGGTCGGACTCCAGCGTGAAGTATAGCTGAAGTTCAGCTTTCTCTACGCTTGAAGCATTGGGAAAAGTCAGACTTTAATGAAAGTCTGGTTGAAGTCCGACCCGAGCATGCGGCCCTTATTCTCTATATTGACTTTGTTGCTTTTACAGTGCATTGCAGTACCCTTAGATAAGGAGATACGGATCTATCAACGGGATACGTGGGAGAACTTGAGGTTTTACACCGACGTTATTGTGCAAGAGGTAAGTCTGTAGAATCACACGGACGGATGTTTCATTCTGTTGCTTTCCATGGATTTGTACTCATCCAGCTTGTGGAACTAAGAAATATTGTCTTCTCAGTCACAATTTCTTAAAGACCTTAAACCGTCCTTGGGCATTTTGGACAGATAGATTTCAAAAAAGTTCCTTCTCATTTGTTCTGCTTGAAGATGGATCTTCAAAACTTCCCTGTTGTTATGGTAAAAAGTACTACATACTCGTTCACTGTTAACAAAATGTCATTATCATCCAGCGCCAAGTGAAACAAATATTTTTTCTTCCCCAGCCTTTCTCTATAGCTACATTTTCACCATGTGGTAAATTCCTTGCTGCGTCATGTCGAGATGGAGCAATGTTCATATGGAACTTCGAAACAAAGACTCGTGTCATGTCGTAAGTACATGTATACTCTCTGGTTATTTATTTCTGATGGTGTTTGCTTACTCCTTGATCGGCGTGAAATATCAAGCTACTTGGTACCATGTGCTGTTGGAATTACTCAAGGTGAAACTTGCCAGACTCAAGTATGGGTCGGTACCGGTATGTGCGTCACTTTCTGCGATTAACCCATGATAGTATATCGTTTGACACAACCGTGCAAATTTACTGGCATCAGGCGAACTCAGATGCCCTTGGCAGGCCACTGAATTTATATTTACTTTAGAAGCCCCTTGGACATTTTCATGGGTGGCCTTGACCCTCTAATTTCTTAAAATCCAAGTCATTTTTAGCTGTCACATCATGGGAATCCTGCACTCCTAGCCTTGTCTACATAGTACTCACTGTTCAATCACTGAATTTCAGAGAGAGGCACGAGAAGAATTTGCCCATCTGTGCCCTCAAGTGGAACCCTAAGGGTAACCATGAACTCGCTTTCTGTGATACAGAAGGACAACTTGGTGTGCTGGAGAATGTGATCTCTGAGAAACAGGAGGATGAGGTATGTTTCTTCACTAAACTTTTCCTTTGAATTAAAGTACGGAGCACAATTGACCTACCTTTATTTGCGTACGTCACACGGAAGGTACGCTTCAATTCATTGCATATGGTCCGGGTACGTCACATGTCTTCTGCATAACGTCCGCGCACCACGGGCGAATGACGTTACATCTTCACTGCGTACCTTCCATGGTGGCGTGCGCCGTCCGTGGAAGATACAAGGACGGTACACACATGACGCTGCATGTGGTATTCAGATGGTACGTGGCACAGAAGGGAGGCCAGTTGTGCAGAGTATCTTTTGCACTTCACATGTACATGTAATAGTGACCACTTCATGCTTCCGTTGCCAACTATATCTGCGAATGGTGGATTCACTTCTGCTTGGAACTTTCTTCCCTCTAAATTCTGCTGCAGTTCTACCTCCGGGTATTTGGTAACTTATTCCACAGCTGTACAGAGGATTTTGAAAAACTGTATATCCGTATATTGTTCGTGATATGTTTGGGAAGTGTATTGTATCGATGCAAATTTGATGAGTCATGAATTCAGCACACTCTTTTCCAGCAAGAAGACGGCTTATCTGCTGCTAAGTTCGACAGTCTGTTCGCCGATGACGACGATGATGACATGATCGAAGCAAGTAATATTGGGAATGTCCCTGATATTGGTGCTGCTGCAGCTGATGATGATGATGATGATGCAAGTCTCGAGAAGCTGAAGAAAACTGTGATGGGCTTTGATGATGAAAATTCACAAGGTGAAACTACACATGTATTCACAACCTGAGCAACCTGTCCCATGTGATATCAACCTGTCCATATCTTCATTGCTGTCTGATGTTTGCAGTTGATGTCTAAATTCTTACTGATGAATTCTGCTTGCTGATTCCACTTGGAAGTGCATGTCCCAATATTTCTTCCTTTGTGTATGATTGACTTTGAACTCCTTTCTCTCTTCCCAGATGCTGATGGTATGTCAAAAACCACAGACTTGGACATGGATATGGACAGCGTCCTTGGTGACATGCTCAAACCTACCCCACAAGTGATACAGGAAGGTTACAAGCCGCCACCTCTTCAGAGACCTTTTCAGTCGAGCTCAACTCCTGTCCATCTTTCACAAAGATTTATGGTAAGATTCTACGGCTACGACATGCCGGGATGGCATCTGCCCTAAAAATCATTGTACCATTTACTTTTGTTTTTTAATCAGAAAATTTGAGCAAAAGTTCGGTGGTGTGAATCAGTCTCTCTGGTCAGGTACAAACACATTCTGTGAACAGTAAGTCATCATCATGATCACTCTAGATCCGATCATGTTCATAATCCTATCTTGATCACTCTACATCCGATCATGTTCATAATCCTATCTTGATCACTCTAGATCCGATCATATTCATAATCTTTGATTTCCTCTGAAGGTTTGGAACTCTGTGGGCATCGTCAGGCAATACAGTACCGACGAAGAAAACTCCGTTGATATCGAATTCCACGATACTGCTACCCACCATGCAATGCACATGACCAACGATCTGGGTCATACAATGGCAGATGTGTCATCTGAGGCTGTAATTCTGGCTTGCGAAGCTGATGAGGGGTCGCCGAGGTAAGCGTGTGCTTTCGTGTTTGCCCTTGCTCTCCGTAAATGTTTAAAAATGGTGAACATATTTGTGACTTCCAGAGCAAAACCAGGTGTCGCTCAGAAGGTGAGCCTCAACGAACTAAAATGACACCAGACCAGGAGAGAATGGAAGAAATAGATTGTTTCAGATTTCATAATAGACAGATTGAAACTGACAAACATTTGGTGTCTCAACCTGCCAAGCTAAGAGTGACATGCACCTGGTTTTGCTGTGGAAGGTCACATTTGATTGCCGAGCTCTGAATGAAAATAGGGGGTTACTAGGCCACTAATACAAAAATGTAATGTAATTAGGCCTACTAGTATTCTTTTCTGAAATGCATTTTGCCTGTCATTTTCTTCAGCAAATTGGTGTGTCTCCACTTTGCATCATGGGACAATTCAAGGGAATGGTCAACTGAAATGCCAAAAGGCGAGGACATACAGGCTGTCGCTCTCGGAGAAGGATGGGCCGCCGTCGCCACAGACAAACGCAACGTTCGCATCTTCACCATCGGTGGGATACAAAAGCATCTCTTCAGCGTATCTGGTCCGATCGTGACTCTAGCTGCTCATGGTTCCCAGTTGGCTGTCGTGTATCACATGTGCCATGGATTGCGGGGTGACCAGTGTCTGTGGGTGAAGTGGATCAGTGTCGATGAGAGACGATGTGGGCTCCACGATGGTTGTTTGCCTCTAAGTCCAAAGTCAACACTTTCTTGGATTGGGTAAGTAAATGCACATCGCTTCTTGAAACAGTTCAAAATACACACTCAGCTGTTGTGTCCTTCATAAGTTGGGTCAAACGGCACGATACACGTTGGAGAAGTGGTCAGCAGATATTCCATTCCTTTCCCATGTTGTGGGAAAATATACTTCAAAGTGGTACAGGTCTTCCGAAAACGACCCCCCCCCATGAAATCTGTCTCCAGTTTTTGTGATGTTTCCCTTTCACTGCAGGTTTTCTCTAGAGGGAACGCCATTCTTGATGGATTCATCTGGTATTGTTCGCATGTTCAATCGAAAATTTGGACCGTCCTGGATTCCAGTAGCTAACACCAAAGATCATGTAAGTAATGTACTTACATCAAGTTGCAGGAACTCTGAGAATGGGTGGTCTGAAAAAAGTCTGGTGAATACTTTTTCTGCTGTCTTGTAAAAGCATTCAAATTCATTTGCACAGCTGAAAAGCAGTAAAAGCATAATATCTCTTTGTCTTTCAGGTAAAAGGCAAGTCCGATAACATGTGGATTGTGGGGATTTTAGAGCATCCCCAGCAGCTGAGATGTATACCGTGTAAAGGCGCAGCATATCCGCCCGTTCTACCAAGGCCAGCTTTATCTGTTCTCCCATTCCAAGTACCAGTGTGTGAAATGTCAACAGAGAAAGGACAGTTTGAGGTGAGAATTTTTCAGCATCAACAAGTGACTTTTTCTTCTCCATTCAGTGTTGACCTTCAAACATTAAAAATCTTGTTTGAAAAACCTGCCGCCCACCAGATATCCTCCACCATTCCTTAGTCTGTCTTCCCGTACTCAAAAGAGGTGTGAAACTTCATGATTTTTCTGATGTGGAAATTTGACTTCCTATCTCTATCTTGAACTTAGCACTGAAGCATGTTAAAATATCTTACATGTTGAATTTAAATATTTGAGGCGTTTCTCTTTTTGTGTTTCAGGAGGGGTACATAAGATCACAGATCTTCAGCCAGCACCTTGACTTTGGTTTAGGAGATTATGATGACCAGAGGAGGAGCGCAGTAACTGTGGCTGAGCGGGAATGTCTGATGAAACTCTTTGCCGTATGTATTCGATGTTCCTTAGGCTCTTGCTTGTGCCAAAGACCTTGGTGAAATATTCAGTATATTTGTATGTAGGCCTATCCATCCTTGAAAAATCGATGTAGTTCCTGTCTGCATAACGCAAAATCACATTGTGTCATCAAAATCACCTTGTGTCATCCAAATAGTCAATGCCACAATACAATGTGGTAAATAAATTTCTTGTTTGCATTTTACAGCTTTCATGTCGAACCGACCGTGAATTCAGAGCCGTAGAAATATGTAAAATGATGCCAGATGCCCACACTGTACAACTTGCCATAAAATACGCCAGTCGCCTAAACCTGATCAGTCTGGCAGAAAAACTGAATGACGTCGTGCGGACGAAGCATGAGGAGGAGATGGCAAGGTTGATGGGGACACAGTACCAGGATGAGGATGACCGATATAGACCAGGGGCCGAAAATGGGTAAGTTTTCAGGCACGGATCGAAGGGAGGGCACACCCAGCCCGTGCCCCCTCTATTTTGCGGAAAATCTTTAAAATTGACCAGAAAATTTCGAAATTTTGAAAAGATGTTAAAATTTGATTAAGGTTTTCCACGATGTGCGCTGGCTGTGCCCCCTCTTTCCCATGATTCTGGATCCGCCCCTGGCTTTTGTAATCGAAATCATTTGGGACATTCAGCTTCAAAAGCATTCCTGAGGAATTGGGACGAACACAGGATTTGATACCTTGTACAACCATTTTCTAGATACAGCCGCACAGACTCCACACAAGATGACCAGCAGCAGCAATCCCAGGAATTGTTTACGCAACATGAAACCATGGAGACCGAGGAGGACAACACACCACAAATATCTGCTCCACCTTTACTACTCAAGCCAAGGAAACCTCAGTCTGAAAGTGAAGAAGAAGGGCCTAAATCCCTTCTATCGCAGTCTCAGGGCAGGAAAAATCCATTCAAGGTTTGCATTGCTCCTTACATGCTCCACAGTTTAGCAAGAATTCAAATTTGTTTCTGATACTTTCCCAGTTGAAGTCGAGCAATGTTTTTTCTTGCTGTATTAAATCTATGTTGCTTTTTTTAAGCTCGGAAAGAAAGAAGGCACACCGGGGTCATCCAGAGGCACCACAGTGTTTGACAGCCTTACCAAATCAAAGAAGCCAGCAGGGGTGAAAACACCATTCGGTCGTAGTCCAGATTTAGCACCTGCCAAGAAAACGACAGTCAAGAAAGTCTCGCAACAGGCTAAATTGTTTTCGCCCAAAGAAAATCATGTCGTTGAACCTAATACAGATACACCGACAAGCGAAACTCCAGCAGAAAAAAAGTAAGATGTTGTTGGTGTTTAATGGTTTTCCTCCCTATTTCCAATTTATTTCGTAATTTCACACCTGGAAATAAAGAAATGTGACACAGTGTGACACTGCAGTCATCTACCTTGTAGATTTCAACACCTTTAAGTTAATTTGAACATGAAATAGAAACGGGTTTCTAAGGTGAAAGACATCGCTTCCTACCAGATTCGGACCCTCACATTAGGCATCAATCGCCAGCACCAAGGGGCAGCACGCCTTAACCACTAGGCCAAATCCTCATCTTCAAAAAAGATGGTTCAATGACCTAAGTTAATTTGTGTACAGAAATGTTAAATACCGGTACTACGTTTTCTTTCCAGGACGGTATCTGCATTCCAGTTGTGGTTTGATAGTAGTCGTGGTGAATTGGAAGAGGAACACCCTGATGTTTCTGAGGAAGAGCTTGCCAAGATTGCTGCTCAGGCATTCAGACAAGTGCCAAAAGAAGAGAGGAAGGTAATGGATTATTATTTGCATATCTTTGTCTTTTGTACCTTATTCACCAAGTTTTTGTCATATGTACAGATCTGTTTGTAGATTGTCAAATGGTCTACTCCACAAGATTCCCAGATTTCTAGTTTTCTTTGGAAGCACTTTGGGACTATTACATGTAGAGTGGAAAGCGTTTCATTATTATTACATAGAGGCTAGCCTCACATATGTGGCCATTGTTTCTTATTCCAGGAATGGATGGAAAAAGCCAAAGAAATGAATGCAACCGGAGATGGTGTTGAGAGTAAAAAGAGGAAACGAGATACTGACGACCAGGAAAACTTGAACAACAATACAGAGGATGGTGCTAAAACAGAAACTAACGATGTGCAAGCGAGTAAGAAACCTGCCATGTCGGGCAAGAGTAAATTAGCCAGTTTTGCATTTAGTAAATAGACTCTTCTCCGATATCCCATTAACTTCACCATTCAATGCCACAATTACATGTTGTTCATGTAATCCTTAATATCTGACACCTAATGTACTATTTTCTGTACCGGCAATTATGTATCATTCTTTGCCACAAAATCAGTAAATAAATATGTAATTTCTATGGAAGAAAATTGTTCAGTAATACTCCTTTTCCCAGTCGGATGTGGCCCTGACAATATCATCTGCCACCACATTGAAATAGATGTGACTGAATGTCGGCTGTTCCGTCTTAGCCATCCCGCAGTTAGGAGACCAACAACATACCGAAATATTGACTGCACTCGGCCAATGGTATTCACAGAAACTTACTTGAGGTACGATATTGAGTGTTCCATCGTAGCTGTCCTATTTGGTGATCTGGGACATTGACTGTTCGATGGTACCCATCCTGTTACTAGGAGACAGAGAATGCTGCCTGTTCCATCATAGCTGTCCAACTACCGGTATTAGGAGGCCGAGGACACTGTTTGTTCCCAAGTAGCCATCCTGCTATTAGGCCGAGGATGCTGATTGTCCCCCCAGCCATCCTGCTATTTGGCCGAGGACAGTGATTGTACCCCAATAGCCATCCTGCTATTAGGAGACAAAGGACACTGATTGTACCCCAATAGCCATCCTGCTATTAGGAGACAAAGGACACTGTTCCCTCGTAGCCATCCTGCTATAAGGAGGCCAAGGACACTGATTGTTCCCCCGTAGCCATCCTGCTATTCGGAAGCCAAGGACACTGACTGTTCCCCTCATAGCTATCCTGCTATTAGGAGGCCAAGTACACTGATTGTTCTCCCATAGCCATCCTGCTATTAGGAGGCCAAGTACACTCACTGATTGTTTCCCCATAGCCATCCTGCTATTAGGAGGCCAAGGACATTGATTGTTCCCCCGTAGCCATCCTGCTATTAGGGTGCCAAGGACACTGATTGTTCCCCCACAGCCATCCTGCTATTAGGAGACCAAGGACACTTCTTGTTCCCCTCATAGCCATCCTGCTATTACGAGACCAAGGACACTATTTGTTGCCTTATAGCCATCCTGCTATTATGAGACTGGAGGACATCGACTGTTCCATGGTAGCTCACCTGCTATTACCATTTTAGGTGACTGAGGACATTGACTGTTCCATTGTTGCAGTCCTGTTAGGTGGGTCAAGGATTTTGACTGTTCCATGGTAGCCTTCATGCTATTAGGCGGCCTTGAACGTTGACCATTCCATCATAGCCACCCTGCTATTAGAAGACCGAGAATGTGGACTGTTTCCTCATTGGTGTCCTGCTACCAAGGGGACGAGAAAATGTCAACTGTTCCATCATACTGTCACTGTCCTACTATTAGGTTACCAAGAATGGCGACTGTTCCATTACAGCCATCCCGCAATTACTATTAGTGCTAAGAATGTCACAGGAAGCCGGATCCCAGAAAGTCCTGCTGTCAATTCCAGGAATCCAAAGCTCAAGTTCAAGGAATGCATTAAAGAATAAGCAACAAAGACAACAAACACTTCACTTGATGGCAGTATTCTTTAATAGTCCCTTTAATCAATCACAAGTTGGTAATGCACCAAGAAAATTTAACATTTTCAGTACAAAATTACAGATTTTCCCACACTAAATAAACAAAGAGGAAGACATGAGTGACCCCTTATGAAATGCACACATCTTGAAATATCAAGGCCTCCAGTCACTTCATCTCTGGACTTCACTCCACTTTAGAGATGACCGAGGCCTTGAAATTTCCAGATTCCGCACCCCGAAATATTACTTTATCATGTAACGGATACACGAATTGCAGTGATACACATCAATCTAGTTGCTGATTGAGGAGAGGAGTCATCAGAAGACTTCTCTTCCATTATCTTCCCAACTTGTTCCTTCAATTCAACCCTCCTTCAAATCATCACTATCCCCAAGCCATCACCAATTCCAAGTCATTTGAACACTTTTTTAACCCTTTAGCAGCTGACTCAAGATACCTTTCCAATATGCGGGTACCTACACTGTACAAACTGATTAGCACACCCAACCAGGACAAACCATACTTCATGTACATTCCGTCATCAACATGCCACGGTACTCCAGGCCTGCATGTACAATCAAGCTATATTGGCCCAGTTCCATATTCACACAAGCTCGCACAAATCTCAGTCCTCAGAACTCAAAATTCTGTCATCAGTCCACAAGTCTCAGTCCTCAGAACTCAAAATTCAGTCATCAGTCCACAAGTCTCAGTCCTCAGAACTCAAAATTACATGCACACAAAATATTGATTGCTTGATAATTTACACCCAAGTCTGAAGGACCTTGTTATAAAAGTGGAAATATACATAATATATACAAAGAAATAAATGCGTTTNAAAGAGTAAAAGAACTGAAGAATGAGAGCCCCAAATGACTTGTACAGTTCAAGATATTTTTCATTCTGGGCCTCAAGACGTAAAACAACACCATTACACAGCCAGACATCGAGACATTTAAACCGGGTTCGACCAGCAGAACAATGTCATAAACTTTAGCTTATGACAAAACATGCAATTGCTTTAAAACAGGACTTTATCCTCATACTGCCTTTTAAATTTTTGGTCCGGACTTTTAGTAGCCAAAATCTTAATGTCTCGGCTCAGAGACACGGTGCATACCAACCACTGGTTACTCCACATATACATGTAAAATACTTGAGACAATTTTTTCACATGTTAACATGATTAATCAGATTCTGACTCTGACTCAATTTCCTGTACATCATCGCTTTCCTGGCCTTCGTCACTTTCTCGGGTGTCCTCGACTTCCATGTCGGACAGGTCTTCCCAATTATCCTGTAATTAAACAACATCACAGTCAGTTGACATCAGAGACACTGCCTGGTCTTTGAGATGAGGGCTGCTGCATGTACAGTGGAACCTCCCTCAGCGGACACCTCTGCCAGGAGGACATCTCTCTATTAACCCTTTGACGTACAGGGCGGTCGCTAGCGACCGCCCATTTACACCCCCCAGGAAATTGCCGAATTTTGCTCATCAGGCACCCCCTTGAAATGCCCTGCACCAGAATCTTGTAGTCGATGTAATTCTGTCCTGATGTAGCATATTTCCACTAGGTGTCACTCTTTACCATCATGGCCTGAAGCGCACTTGAAGTTGAAGATTTCCAATTTTGCCAAAAGGCTTGATGACGTCATGCATTTGTTATGTACGTACATGTAGGCCTATTGTTTTAGCCTTTGGGATATGACGCAACGATCAAATAAATTGCTGTAAAAATCTTATTTTTGAAAATTTTCTGCTCATATTTTCACTCCAACGAAATTTGAATGTAGCAACCAGATTTTAAAAAGTCTGTTTTATTCCATTCCCACTAACTTAATAATTCCCACTTTAAATAATAGAGTGTTTTCGACGAATTTGTCGGCGAGCATCTTCCTCTGCAGCGAGTAACAAAGCCATTTTTCTAAAGCGACAGGCTTGCGTGGCGTTTGCGGGACCTTTTTCGGAGACGCAAAATGTTCTCATTAGCGTGCTAAATTGCGCACTCTTGCTAACTAGCGTGGCCTTTGTGAAACAAGCAGAATAGCGTGCGTTTGGTTTGCGTGCGCTTAGCGGGCCCGCAAACGTCTGCGTGGCTTTAGTGAATAACCCCCCAGACCAATTATCTCAACTTCTCACCAAATCAATTGTTTTACCATACATTTCTATCTCAGATTCTCCTGTCTGCTTGTTTGAACAAGTACAAACATGCGTATGAAAAAGAAAAGTGCCAAAACTCTGCGTCGAGGACGACAAATTGCATATGCAAAGACAAAATGTGCTCCCCAACAAACTGGTGTTTTAAATGGTGGTGCAGGTATCCCTGCTATTGTACATTCTAGACATTCTGATCCATTGTCAGCATTATCCCCTGGCACAGTGACTGGTACTCCATGTCTTCAGATACAAGGATCTTTTCACCAAGGTTCGCAGTTCTTTTCAGAAGACTCTGCTGGAAAGCAATGCACAGCCATGGCCTATGTTGCAATACTGTATGCAAATGCAAACGGTAACGCACAGCTCTGTGGAAATGATATTGACAGTATGCTTTTCCTTGGAGATGACATGTATCGAGCAATTCCACATCAGCATGATTATCTGGAGTACACAGAACTTCCCTTGGCTGTATCAATTCGTCCACTGCGTGTATCAGTTAAAGCTGGATTTGGCCCTGTCTTATATGGCACACTGAGTCAAACAGATGATATTGGTGATGATATGGTGTCCCATTGTTTACTCTCAGCACTTGTAAAAGTACTGAACTCTGATTTGTATGCTGGATGTCTGCTGATAGCTTGTGGTTTCACAGTCTCTGTTTTTAAGCATTCAGAACAATACATGCTATTTGACTCCCATAGTCGTAGTGCACAAGGTCAGGTGATTGAAAATGGCACAGCTGTCATTTTGGCATTTAGCAACTTGCAGGATGTTGTATGTCATATTCATTCCTTATACATGGGAAATCTGTCCTCAGAATTCAACATCGTCCCTGTGGCCATTCATACGCCAAACACAATCCCCAGGAAAATGATCAAACAAACAATCTCATACAAACATATTTCAAAGATCAAGAAACCAAACAGACTGAGGCTCTGCGATCAACATGGAAGCCAGATCATCAGCATTCAAAGCCCAGAAATAAAGCTACTAAAACAAAATACCAGTGCGATGCCAGTTTCAGAGAAAAGAAAAAAGAGGCACAAAAGTCGAAATATCATTCTGATAACTATTAAGGAAAAGACAAAGCAGATAGGGAAGAGACGATATCATTGTGATGCCACTTAAAAGAAAAAAAGAAGCAAACAATGAAGACAAGAGAGAAGATAGTGTATCATTCTGATGCCACTTACAAAGAAAACAAGAAGCAAGCAGTGAAGATGGGACAAAAAACAAAATATCATTGTGATGCCATTTACAAAGAAAAGCAAAAACAGACAATGAAGAAAAGATACCGTTCTGATAACAGTTACAAGAAAAAGAAAAATGAGACCAAGACAAAGAAAACTCTGAAAGAAAAGGGAAAACCTGTACTCAAAACCAAATACTGCGACAGTGATTCAAACCAAGAACGGCATTCCAAGTATAGAAAAAGGACCCATGATCGGAATTTGAAAACACCAACAGTTGATGAGGCAATTGAAAAGTTTCAAGCAGCAGTCAAGAATAGCCCAGAATATGTTTGCACTGTCTGCCATCGCATTCTTTTTTAAAACCAAGTTGTTCCATGCAACAGAACTGCCTATTGTTCCACACATGCAAAGGAGGCAAATGCCAACATGTGTCTGACTGGTACATTTGTGTATGAATCTTGTCAGTGTGGTTTACTCAGTGAATCTTCAACATCTGAAGTGTCAAAGAGCACCGGTGCATGTAAGAGATGCATGAAAGAGTGGATATGCCATGCTTGCCATAATTCATTGAAAAATGGTAAAGTTCCATCATTGTCTGTAGTAAATGGAATGCAACTGATGACATCCCAAAAGAATTGCAGGACCTAAATTCTTGCCTTGCATATTCCATTTGCCAAAATGTTTCCTCTCCCCCGAGGTGGTCAGAAGGGCGTAACTGGACCAGTCATTTGTGTGCCTTCAAATGTCAGTAACACCATTGAAACGCTTCCAAGGCAAATGAATGAATCTGCTTTCATCCAAGTAAAACTGAAAAGGAAATTGGAATACCG
The DNA here is from genome assembly GCA_002633025.1 of Notospermus geniculatus. Lineage (NCBI taxonomy): Eukaryota > Metazoa > Nemertea > Pilidiophora > Heteronemertea > Lineidae > Notospermus > Notospermus geniculatus. The sequence goes on from NMRB01002463.1 coordinate 101,242, forward strand.
AGGGTATGTCTCTTACCAGTTAGTACGGCCAAATAAACTGCAGGCAGCTCTTCAATATCTTGTGGCAACCAATGATTTATACCAACATGTGCGTATCAATGACACCTGGACAAGTGAGAATTACCTATCAAATGAAGATGTCATCTCAGACAGTCATCAGTCTGATGAGAACAACTGTGATACAGCTAGCCATTCCAATGGTACTGAAGTAACTGAACATTCTTGCGACAGGACTGACACTGAAAATATGAACTTGTCAGAAAATGGTTCTCAGTCATCAGCAACTCCACCACGCTCCTTGGATGAAAATGTTCTACCAAACCTCATGGACTCTGACAAGGTTCAAGCGACAACATTTTCTGAAATAAGTCCCACTACTAGCCAACTTACTTCTGTCTGTGAAGAAACTGTTGATAACAGCGCAGAAGAACCAGCTCCAACACAAAACAACTACGTGATGCCCCTGGACACATGTTTACAGCCAGTCGACATTGCACAAGAGGTCTTGGATCAGCAAACCATCTACTGTGTTGCACCTGCTGAAGGCAATCGTCCTATTTCAATATTGAAGATCAAAGATGTTGAAGCATTATCTTTCCCACAACAGTTCCCACGTGGAAGATATCACTACAACACTGAAAGACTTGTCAAAATTGGATTGAATCCGTACTTCAATGCAAGACTTTTCAATGTTGACTCCAGGTTTTCTTCTAATAATTCATACATCTTTTTCGCCCAGTATATGAGTGAACTTAGCCAGATTCTATCCAATATTTCCATTGCAATGCGAAAAGGATCTGCTTTCACCAGTTCTGGCAAAAAGATAACTGCAAAGATGTTGACCAACAAAGATGCTGTAAAGGAGCTGCTCAAATCTGACAAGGGTTTTAGATTTCTTCAACCAGTTCGTGGAACACCACGATCATAGAGTTGTGGCCTGATCACGGACAGTTCCCGATTCTCACAGTTCCGTGGTTTAGGGACAATGACCTTATTATAAAGGCGGTGACAGACTAGTGCGTACGCGACGCGGAGCGACGCGTTCTCTTTTGTGTTTTTGCGCTCCACAGCACATGGTGCTCAGTGGTGCCTGAAAACACAAAAGAAAACGCTTAGCTCCGCGCGGCGTCGCGCTAGTCTGTCACCGGCTTTAGGCCGTTCACTTCGGCCGAGTGTCACGAGAGGTTGACCAATCTACGACATGTCGCGTTACATGGTTCATTACAGTGTTTTGCGGTTGAAGGTCTTTCTCAGGCCAAGCAAAGTGCACATACGAGTGAATAGGCTTTTGTCCCATGTTATCGAACAGTGCCAGGAGCGTTCCAGCTATTGTTTGGCGAAATCCAAGGGGCAGCTGGAAACCAACCTCAGCTACCGAGGTAAGCAATCATGATTTCGCACGCCTATACCCGGCTTTGGATCCTCCCTAAACGTTCATCGGTTTATCTTGTTACCGCCAGGTGGCGAGTGTCCAGCTCAGAGCATCCGAATCTGATTGGCCAACGGCTGATTGAACATGGCTGCGCCCATGAAACGCATGATGAACGAATGAGTCTGAGGGAAAATTTACCTTTTTAGCACGGTAGGAACGACTACCCATGGTCATCGATTGCCAGAATAAGCCGATTGTACAATAGGACTTACATTTTGTGCCATGGATTAGGTCACTTCCGACCAGGGAGTCTAAGTTCAGCCAGACGGTAAATCGATCCTTATACAATACAATTCCACTTTATTTCATCAGCGGTCCACCTCAAACGGCCAGGCTCGATCGCTTCCACATATTACTCGGTGAAAACCACGATAAAATGTGTTATAAAGGTACCATTTCCCTCGGACTATTCGTTCCATGTTCGTTCATCATGCGTTTCATGGGCGCAGCCATGTTTAATCAGCCGTTGGCCAATCAGATTCGGATGCTCTGAGCTGGACACTCGCCACCTGGCGGTAACAAGACTTTGTAGTCTGTTCTACCAAGTCTCTCCTGTAAGAGAGAGAGGCTGGTGACGCGAAACTATGTCGTGTGGGGCATTGCTTTGTGAAACGCATAGGTTTCGCAGAGCTTGCACTAGAAAGGTGATGGGCCTTGACGTTTCAACCATTAGACAGAGGTTTCGGAATTTAGGCCTACTGGTAAATAATAGCGAGGTTAAGAAACCATACGTTAACGCTAACGTTATTGACATCATTTTGACGTCACATCGAATGAATCTGTTGTATTTCTTCGGGGAGTGACGTCATTTTGACGTAATTAGCGTTAGCGTTAGCTTTAGTGTTAACGTACGGTTTCTTAAAGTCACTAATATTGTTAGGCCCAACGTTAACCTTAACATACACTCTGCGATTCTTGTAGCGTTGTTTCCAACTGCCTCCAAGGCTCCTCGGTACGCCTCAATCTCTGCCTCCGTCACGGCCACCTTGATCGTCCATGACGCCTGTGGAACTGTATTGTATTGTATTTGTATTTTGGGGTATTTTTCGTGCCAAAATCCACCAAAAGTGATCAGTGACACGGCAGCATATCAGATATCTGATGGAGCTAACTGTCAGTGTAACGTTGAAAGAGGTGGGTTTTCAGGCTACCCCTGAATTCTGTGATATTTTCACTTTGCCTGATGCTGAGTGGGAGCTGGTTCCACAACCTTGGGGCAGCGCAGGAAAAGGCTCGGTCTCCAAGGGTAACTGTCCTACCCACCTTCTGGACTAACAGTCTACCCTCAGATGACCTTAGGGTACGTCTGGGTTGATGGATTTCAACCAGGTCACAGAGGTACTTTGGAGCGGTCCTGCTGATGCACTTGTATGCAAGCATCAGTACCTTAAACTCGACCCTTTCACGAACCCGCAGCCAGTGTAGTTCGTTCAGCACAGGTGTGATGTGGTCCCGCCTGCGAACACCAGTGATAACTCGTGCAGCACAATTCTGCACTCTTTGAAGTTTATCCATGAGGCTCGCAGGCAGGCCATACAACAGGGCATTGAGACTGTCGAGTCTGGAGGTGACCAATGCCTGCACAGTCATCCTTGTTACATCTGTTGACATATATTTTCTAACAAGTCCTATGTGGTGGAGATGGAAATTAGCAACCTTACAGATGGCACTGACATGGCGTTCCAATGATAAACACTGATCAAACACAGCACCGATGTTGCGAGCAAAGGGAGTAGCTGTTATCGAATGATCACCAATATTGATGGAGCTAATCTCGGACTGATTCGCAAGATGGTATTTTGACGAAACCAGGAGAAATTCTGACTTGTCATCATTTAGTTTGAGAAAATTGACAGCCATCCACTCCCGAATTGATTGGATACACTCCTCCAGCTTGCAAAGTGCGACCTGTGTATCACTTGGCTGAAACCATATGTAGATCTGTGTATCATCCGCATAGAAATGCACACTGTTCTATAGACAGTGCTGTCACAGTACCATGCACCGTACTAGACCAAACAATAGCTGGAACGCTTCTGGCACTGTTCGATAACATGGGACAAAAGCCTATTCACTCGTATGTGCACTTTGCTTGGCCTGAGAAAGACCTTCAACCGCAAAACACTGTAATGAACCATGAAATGCGACATGTCGTTGGTCAACCTCTCGTCACACTCGGCCAAAGTGAACGGCCTTAAGGTAAGGTCATTGTCCCTAAACCACGGAACTGTGATAATCGGGAACTGTTCGTAAGTATAAAGCCGGTGACAGACTACCGCGACGCCGCGCGGAGCTAAGCGTTTTCTTTTGTGTTTTCAGGCACCACTGAGCACCATGTGCAGTGGAGCACAAAAACACAAAAGAAAACGCGTCGCTCCGCGTCGCGTACGCACTAGTCTGTCACCGCCTTTAGGGAATTGAAAGGATCTGGATGGAAGAGGAAGATTTCCATCACGCGCGTGCCCGAGCTTAATGCTAACACAACTGACTTGACCCGTTTCGCAAGGTAAAATTCACACTAAAACCACAGCAGATATAGGCCTATAGAAACACGGGCTCTTTCACTTTTCCTATTATTCCAAAGTACTAATTTCATAGATACTACCCTGTACATTTTACAATATTTCAG
>NMRB01002464.1:0-14903 GCA_002633025.1 Notospermus geniculatus
TTTTACCAGTGTCTTTATTTCCAGTGTCTTTTTTACTGTGTCTTTTTTTCCAGTGTCTTTTTTTCCAGTGTCTTTTTTACCGTCTACCGCCCACACCACCAGGGTCAATTTCTTTATGAATGTGTTTGGCCTGTCACCACTGCTCCACCGTCTGGATGCCCTGCCGAGGTGCGAAGTCACCGAACATGTGGGCACAGGTCATAAATGATGTGAATTGTGTAAGCAGCACACACCATACCCTCGATGGACTTTCACAAGGGGTATGGACCGGCCCCAGCTGTCCCTGAATGAGAGGCATCCAAATTGCAGAGGTCATCTGATCAGATGCTATCCAAACAAGAGCGGCATGCGATGTTCATATTCGCACAGGTGTCTTCACAGGTGTCACCGAGCATCTCATCGATCCGATCCCCTGTGATGAATCATTTCCACTTTCGTTTCACCCCTCCCACAATGCAACAATGAGGCAACAATGAGATAACACAGTAGAACAACAGGTTAGCGATGAGTCACTCAACAGATTAAAGCATTCCAATGATGTAATATCTATTGACAGAGGATTCAGCCTGTGTAAATAGCCTTTTATTGCACTACCTTGATACATTCCAGTCAGTCACTTTTCGCAAAGCCGCCAATCACATTGTTTGGGCCATTTCTAAAATGCGGATTCTGCGGAATCTGCGGATTCGGCGGAATCTGCGGATTCAGGTCAAATAGGGGGGTCAGTCACGCAATTAATAGGCCTACACATGCTTGAATGTGTAAAGGTCGATTTTTTGCCGTTTATACCGGAGTTCGAAGGGGATGTGGCATAGGCCATCAGTTCGTTACCCGTTTGGAAGGGGGTGGGGGTGGGGGTGAGGTGGAAGGATTTTAAATCAAAATCAATGTTGTGATACGCTGGCATCAAAGGGACGAGAATATATGAATGTAGCAGTCATCGTTTTTAAATTCCAAATCTGGGTGCAGTTTGGGAGTCGCAATTTGCTTAAAGGTTTGGGGAAAACAGCAATCAAAAGCATCTTTCCACCACACAGTCAACGCGGCCGACAAAGCGCAGTCCAAATGGCATCGCAAATAGTTGACCCCAGAATTTTATTCAACAAGGTAGCATTGTAAACATACATGTATGTGCACATATCCCGTTGGCATTATCACCCGTGCATTATGAGGGTAAATACACCTGGGAAGCGGAAACAAAAGGACCACAGATAAGGACCATGTACTATAGCTGAAGGGGTTATTGTCGTCCTGGGTACACATAAAGTGTACCCAGGTTCGATGTCGTCAAGTGAAATTGTACCCTGGGTCCACTTTCTTGTTACAAACTGTACCCAGGTTCTGATTTAGAGACCTCGGGGCGAGGTTGTTCTCGGTGAAGTCACTTGATATTGTGCCTGCAAGTTGGCCGTGCAAAAAGCTAAAGAAGAGAAGTTGGAAGAATTTTATTTTTGACTAGCTGGACAGTTTTCAACCTCGGATGGTTACAGAGAAAGTTAATCAACTCGCCAGCTACACGTAGACAAGAAAACGTTCCATTGTTTGGGGAGGTGTGAAAAGGGATTATAGAGGGGCAATTAGCTCGCTGTTCCTCCTGTCAGTATAATTCCTCCAAGGTCATAGCAAAGAATCCTGGAACCAACATACTAGTACGCTATTTCACGTATCCCACGAAATCGTAAGAATGAGCTCGTCCCTAGGTCTCTAAATCAGAACCTGGGTACAGTTTGTAACAAGAAAGTGGATCCAGGGTACAATTTCACTTGACGACATCGAACCTGGGTACACTTTATGTGTACCCAGGACGACAATAACCCCTTCAGCTNGTTGGCCGTGCAAAAAGCTAAAGAAGAGAAGTTGAACGAATTTTATTTTTGACTGGCTGGACAGTTTTCAACCTCGGATGGTTACAGTGAAAGTTAATCAACTCGCCAGCTAGACAAGAAAACCTGTCATTTCCATGTAGGCCTACATGTGGATGTGCCATTGTGCATGGCCATGATGGGTTTGTTTCATCATGGGTGTCATAGCTTGCTGGGCAAACACTGCGGGCCTTTGTGTTCCATTGTTTGGGGAGGTGTGAAAAGGGATTATAGAGGGGCAATTAGCTCGCTGTTCCTCCTGTCAGTATATTCCTCCAAGGTCATAGCAACAGGATCCTGGAACCAACATACGCTAATTCACGTATCCCACGAAATCTTGAGAATGAGCTCGTCCCTAGGTCTCTAAATTTAACCTGGGTACAGTTTGTAACAAGAAAGTGGACCCAGGGTACAATTTCACTTGACGACATCGAACCTGGGTACACTTTATGTGTACCCTGGACGACAATAACCCCTTCAGCTGTACTATATACTCTAGTACAGATTATATACACACTGGGCTATTAATTGCATTGACTCAATCCGCCAATTTAACCTTAATCCGCAGATTCCGCAGAATCCGCCGATTCCGCAGAATCCGCATTTTAGAAATGGCCCATTGTTTGATGTCACAAAGAGAGAGCAATCAATCAACAAAATGATCACCAGTTTTGAGGTCTTCTGGAAACATCTGCATCACTGGTATGTTGCACCGTATGAATTGCATTCTCCCCAACAAAAATGCATCAATCTACACATAAAAGGAACAACAAACTGAATGTGAATTTGCAGATGCCAAAGTGTAGCACCCATATGATGTTGAACCTAAAAGGGCCTAGGCCTACAGGTTTGATTTTGGAACTGGATGTGGCTACAGTGTAGGCGAATCAGTCAGTCAGTCCCTCTTACCACTGCATATTAAATGTATGTGGTGTGAGGGGAGCAAGCGCTACAAGAACCTCCAATTTTCTCAGGAACCTGCAGGCACTTACAGAGGTTTACAATGCATACTTCTGCCTTGCACATAGGCCTACTGAGGCAATTTCAAGCACTGCAACACACCAAGGAACTGAAAGTGAAAATTCAACAGCGTTTACCGTACCATGTTTGCCGGTGGAACAGAGAACCTCGCTGAATTGCGAGCAAAGCCCGGCCACGTTGGTTCAGCAAATATTGAATCATTGTCTGAGGGGAACGCCTCCTTGAGGAGACCTACTTGACCGATATTACGGAATATCGGCCTATTTTGATATACAAGCAGAACAAACGGCTGCAAAAAAAGCCGTTGAGTTGCACACCTCTCACTTGAAAACCATGACGAAACGGGACAGAAATACATGTGACAGAGGAGTATTCGAGTACTGTGATAGCTGTTGAACCTGGTTGGGCAAGGGTGAAGCACCTTGACAAAGGACCTACAGGGCAGGTCCACAGGCAGAGGTCAATCGAACAACAGAGGCAACAATGTTGGAGCCATCAATCACAAATTGATCTGGATTCGCGATAAGTGTTTGACCACCAACCTCCACTTGTCCTTCCTGTTTTCTGTCCTCAGATTCACAAGACAATAGCACGGCTCCAAAGGTCTTCTTTCCAATTTACCCACGGGCTACTTCAGGTCTCTCTTATATTTACCCTGGGAATTACTGTCTAATTATAACAGTAAATACTCAGGAATGGTCAGAGTTTGTCATTTTTGAGGCCACGATCGAGTATGTTAGTTTCACACATTGTTTTTCTGAGGGCCACGCAACTTTTGCCTTGGAAAGGAAAGCTGTACAACTTTTCCGTCAGCGCTGAAGTCACTGACCGACCCTTCACTCTGCTCAATCCTGCCAGCAGTCTCATGAAACTGTACACTTGGTAACTCAAGGCAAGGGTAAGAAACGAGGGATAGAAATGTGTGGCCTTACTTCACGTCCTCAAGATGACGCATGGCTGGCACCATGTCCATGTACAATAGGTCTGGCAAGAACAAATCCAGTAAATTGGTCTCCAACATTTGTTGACAAACGGTTTGATTACTCATTTAAGCAAATATTTTAAATCATCTCTTTTTCTACACATGTCAGGTGTGATCTTTGGTTGGTTGGCGGTTGAGCATCAGATTCATGACCAGGAGGGTACGAGTTCAATTCTCGGCCAAGTCACCATCTTCTCAACTGGTCTGAAAGGATCAAGTGATGCACTGAGTGTGGAAAAAATAAGAATGTAGATGTAAATAATTTCTTCCTTCCATGAAATAAACACACATTCGAGAATTTCCTATATTATTTACAAGATTTCACGGTCTGCCAGAAGAGAATTCTCACTTTATCTGTCTCACACTGATTTTGAGATCAGATGACCAGAACTTGTCCATTCGAATTTGGAAGGAATGTCGAACTAAATGTCAGAGGGATTTGATTTCATTTAGGCATTTCTACAGTTGAATAACTATGAATGCGGACAGCGTAGCAACAGGTTGAGAAGTCATGATCAATTTGACCCAAGCAGGTGGAAACCAGACCCTTCGGGGGGAAAATGGTGGATGAGAAACCATAAGCCTTGAGTTGATCAGGAATCAGTTCCTGCAACCCAGGCAGGAATCAAGGTCTCCAACTGCAACAGCTCAGTCTGTTCAGAGGTGTAATTCATCAACTGCTGAGCGACAGTAGTGTAAATGACAGCACTGATGGCAAGCCAGAATGTTTCCATCAGGGCCGAACCCAAAGCGTTATTGGAGCGTTATTGGCCCTGATAGTGGTAAGTATGGAAGAGGCCATCTCACGCTACTCAAGGGAACACATACAGGTATGTTACTGATAATCACTCAATGAGGTGCCTTCTTTTGACCAAACAATCTTCCAACTCAGAAAAATCCTAACAACTTCTGACATGTTGACTTGGCCAGGGCAATAAAAAAGTTCCGGTCCTTTCAACAGAGTTACATTCCAATGTAATCAACATGCCCCACGAAAAGTGTTTACAAACATGAGATTTTTGTGAGAGATTTTTGTGAGAGAAAGTATGAATCGATAAATCATGGCAATCAGGGGTTGTATGAAGGAATGTCAAGTCCTCTGGTGGCTACTTTGGTGGTCAGAATTTCCATAACATGTACCTGGCACACACTGAGTAAACAAGAATTGGTGAAGCCCAGACCCTAAATAACTTGAGCGTCAAACTTTGGAAAACTTTGCCACTTTCACTTGCTTACGATTCTGGACAACTGGAGGCAATGACGAGGCGAGAGGCCCAATGCTCCTGCAACAGTGAGGACAGCACATTGTGTCCCTTGAGGGTGGCTAGTTCCCTACCCTTTTTTCAGCAGCTGGATGTGAAATGTTTTTCAATCACAGCAGGAGTCGTTGACAGTTTGCAACCTTGGCCCCTCCACGAACTCTCCTACAAAAATTTAACACCTCTATTCAGCCCTTGAAACTATTGTTCACAACATGATCAACCCTTCAATTAAAACTACCTTGCATGTGTGTGCATGAAGAGCTGAACACCTGCACCAAGGTCCTGATCTCTTCCCAAGAAAACAGGGACTTGAAACTCAAACAACCAGTTACACGTAACATTATCAAGGTTTAGAATATCGTGAATGCATGTTTCAAGCATGAATCACCGATTGTCTTCGAGTTGGTCAGTTTGTTTATTATTCAGTGGTGACATCTGGTGTTAACTTAAGGAACCAGTTGGTGAAGAGCAGGTAGAGACATCTGCTAATAGACTGTGGAACTACATGGATGAGTAACCACAGGGAAGATTGAAGGTGCATACTAAGGTCCTAGGTTATCATTTTCCCAGCAATCTCCCCTCTGTCACCGCCGGCCTTCCCGGGAACTGCTGAAGGTGGACAACACCTAACTTTTATCAAATATTTCCTCAGTGAACGACCAACAGGCATGACAGAAGGACAGAGCATTCAGTGAGGAAATGTTGATGTTACAGGACAGCAGCACCAGAGTTGTCCAGTTGTGGCCACTTGTGTTGCACACCGCTACACCAGGGCGCACTCAGCATGAGCGAAAATGAGCCGTTAAAATTCCGGAAATTCAACCACGGCAGATTGGCTAGAAGTTAGAACTAAATGAGATTTCTCTTTAAAACCCATCAACTAAAGACAACCTACAGGGCAGAAGTTAATTGTGTTGAATGAGAAATCTCGCACCGGCCGGCTAGGAAACATAAGCCAATGCATCGACTACCTGTACCTTGCGAAGCTTACAGTTGAATGATGGAGTGTATGCAGGGTTGAGAGGAAAGATTCCCACACTGGCTTCTGGTGCCAGTAAAGGGGAAATCCACTGGCTCTTCTTGTTTGTTTTCAAGTGATTGATAGGACCACTTCAGAAGATAGTTCACCCTGGATGTGGGCACATTAAGAGATACCCAGACCAGGTATTGATATTGATATACATGTAGTCAATCACATGGTTTACCCGGGCAGTAAAATTTAGCAGGCTACAACCTCAAGATTCTGACATGGCTGATAGTGGTCTTTGGCCAGGGAAGACATGTAATTACCAAACATTTGTCGAGAGTCCTTCACAGGTCATAACGAGACAGCCAGGCCAAAAATACTGTATGACGTTGATTCCACACTGCTTTCAAATACCAGGGATATTGCAAAGTATCCTTTCGTAAGCATAGGAATCTAGGGTTAACGGAGGTATTCACAGCAACCAACAAGCCCTCGGACAGTACATGGTCTAGTCCCTACACCTGGCTAGTTAGCTATGGTAAAAGCATCAGCAAGATTTCTACAACATTAGTCTCAGTAATTCAATCTTCTTGCACTCGGCCTTCTCTCAGTAATCAGAGTGAAACCAAACCGTGATTGAGTTATCGAAAACTATCCTGTATTTTGGCCGGGACTGGAGAACGTATTGTAGCTGATGGCAGACGGAAGGGTCTGCACTCACAAAATAGAAGCTCTGGGTTTGACTCCCTGCACAGCCACAGCCGTAAGACTCCCTGACTAGGATGCTCAATCGTTACATGCTCCCAGAGTACAAAATGACAATGTGTGAGTTTCCTAACCAGAATCTTGCCTGGAGTGACAACTGTTCTCTCCAGGGGGAGTGACACTGCCAGTCAGTCTATGCTGTAAATGTGGGTGATGGAGGGGGGGGGGTACCTCCAGTAACTCTTGGAAAAGTTGGGATGTCAAGAACTGACCAGAGAAGACGCTGCAGAACATGGGAGTCCAAGACTGACAGGACATACGGTAGCTCCCAGATATAGAGAAGCAGATTTCTGCCGCATCAGCTATAAACCAAACATTCAACATCTCGTGTCTGTGTCTACCCTTGAGCATGCATCCATGCCTAAGTTCAACCTGGACGTGCTATCTTACCCTCTTCTCAGAAATCAATGCATGCACTCCATCTACAAAACATCAACTTCACATGACTGTGATTTTTTTCAAGCGTGAGATTTCACCACCGAGTATTCCATCACTCTTGCGCAGCATTTTTGCAGAAAACTTGAGCAATCTACCTGTTGTGAATCATCCCTCGTAAGAGATCTCCCAAAGAGATGGAGTTCATTCTGTTTGCATCAACGGAGTGATTTCACCTTCATGAGAAGATGAAAGTTTTGAGGGCCTAGCCTCTGGGCCGTCAGAGTGGTGCAATGGAAACATCAGCGCCTGTCACCTCTGAAGTTCCGGGTTCGATTCCCGGTCAAACCTGCTCTCCATATCAGGGGTTCTGCTGGAATAATTTATTTTGTAGCCAAATCTGTAATTTTTTAAATTATTTTGAAGCTTTTTTCAACGATTCATTGTAATTCCTTTGGGAAATTTGTAGCCAATTAGTTATTTCCTTAGCCACTGAATAAAAATATTAGCAAATGGCTACAATGGCTACTGCCAGCAGAAACCCTGCATATGATACAGAGGGTGACTCTCTTTGATGGCGCAGGCTTCCTCCGGGCACTCTGGTTTCCTCCTGCTGTACATGTACATTACATTCCCCAATGTTGTCTATAGCTAATGCTGTTGCTCAGCTCTTAATTCAATTAATAGCCTCAATATTCCAATACTTTTGTACGGTAATCACCAACAATATCACCAGAATAGCTTTCAAAGTATGTGCTACGCCAGCGTGGGCAACGCGGTTTCAAATTGACACCACCAGCCTCAGGACCATAGGCAAATTGAACACACTAACTCCCACATGACTGAGTTGGTGGTTAATGAACATCAGTCCGATATAAAGAGAAATATCCAGGGAATATGAATGAATATCTCTATGTGTGGTGATCACTGCGGAATAGAAATGACAATGATGATGCGCAGTAACATCGAGATGATACAACAAACTCAAAACATACCTTCCAAATCACCACTTGCTTTTGAAGCTAGTCCTTGTGAGTGATTCTCACTCCGTAAGAGGTCAATTTCTTTGAAATGACTTTGGCTTGAAGTATCAGCTGAAACATAACTTCCTTGATGCTGATGCTGATATGCAATGAGGTTAGGTTGTATCCAGAAAATGGGAGAAAACACTCATCAGGGTGCTGTCTGTTGTCTAGGCTGCTATCTGATGCAAAATGTAGAGAAATTGCCAGGGCCATCTCAGAAAGCTCATTCTAGTTCATTCAACTCTGGGATCTCTTCTACATAGCGCCTGAGGAAGACCCCAATCGGGGTCGAAAATTTGCGAAATATTCGGAGATGACGTTCCGATTTATTGTGTACTCTGTGTCGTTTTTGTGCTGTTTTTTGGATGGCCATCTCAGAAAGTCACAGAATACGCAGCTGGAAAGACAGGTTGAGGGAGGTAGGGACCCAGTGGAACGGATTTTGGGAGATCCTAATCCTCTACTCTTGAGTTGTGCAGCTTCCATCAGACATTCACCACGACGTACACAGCACTGTTGTTGACAAAATGACTACATGTACGGTCTATCAAGAATTTATGGTAATGAACGAGAATGAGATGACCCATCAGTCTCGTTGGACTCCTGGCTGCAGCCCATAACTGCTGTTTTGCTATGGAAATACTAGTTGATGCATGCATACCGAACCTGTTAGCCTATCTTGGTGATAGCACATATTATGCTACGCAGGGAAAAAACTCACCGAAGTACATGCTCACAATATCTATTTTGGCAGGTTGGAAAAGTACCGGCTGTCTGCGTAGACAGTTTTACGATTTAACTCTCTGCCTCCCCGTGAGTCTGAGGGGTATGGCGAAGTCGATCACAAGACTGAAATTGAAAACGTGAGAGATGGCGAAACCCCTTCTCAACATGGGTATTCACATGAAAGCACTCAATAATACTTAAAATTATCAACAGAGACAATTTGCATTGCAAACCACAATTAAAGAGTTTACTGTTTATGTTATGAGTTGACCGATTAGAAATATCTTCACGTAGACTTGCCATACAAACAGTTCTCATAACGCCACAAATTGCGTTTCAATAATTTTAACCTAAAAGTAGCACATGGTGGGAAAAAAACAAGAACTAATTAGGCTTTATGAGAATTATAATGAGAAAGAATCGCACGATGCATGCAGGATGACATGGTAATGGGTAATTGGTGGTTGGTAGTACTGGTACTGTGGTTGACTAGGCAGATTGGACCAGGAAGTAATACCGCCAATACTTGGTACTAGACCCTACATGATAGAGCTCCATCACTGAAACTGACGATGATTTGACTCATACTGTCTTTCACCATTAGATGGAGGGAAGCTCTAGGCCTACACTACTGTTGTAATTCGGTCAACCAGATGGAACAGCCAATTTCATTTCTGATCCAGCTGTGGGTCCCTCTCCACATTTCAAACACACTCTTTACATTCAACTAATCATATGAGTTCAGTCGATATTGAACTTCTATTGATCTTTTTTCTATGATTTATGCATCAATTCCATTGCTGACAATCTTCTCAATCCCACTGATGTGCCTTCATGGACAGTCCGCATGCGGTACCATGCCAATTTGTAACTCAAGTCGCATATCAGATCTGATATTATCACCCACTCACTGTATGGTTTCTGCATAATCTGTTGATACATCAAATGGTCGTGACATGCATGATGTCTGCCCTCTGGAATATGGCAGTATGTGTCTGCATGTTCGGTGTGGGAACATGCTCAGTCCCTGACAGTGACAACTCTATATGATGGAGTGACCAGTTTTCGGGGCAGAACAGTTTTCGTGGTACTCCCGTTTTTTCCCGTTCGTTCACGTTTATTCACGCGCGCACCCGCGAGATAAAAACACTTCACGGTAAATTAATATCTCTATTTTCGACACATAACAAAATAATTACGGACGCAAAGTGACTAACGCCACAATCGGGCGGTAAAGTCTTAGGCCTACATGGCTTAGTACCACGAAAACCGGTCACACCATCATACATGTATCTAGTGCAACCAACTGATTGACTGGTCATGCATCACAGCAGGAAGAACCATGAGAATTTTAAGTCAAGATCACATGAGAGACACGTACACGTCGCATTCTAGTTCAAACAGGTCATCACGCACTCACCGATGAGCCCGTCATCTCACGATGTCTCAACTGTATGGAAATATTCATGCTGAAATGCACCAATCAATAGGTTAGTGTCCCACACAGGGCAAATCAAGAAGAACGAGAGAGATTGCCATCGTGGGACATTGCAATAACGATTGCTAACACTCGCCTCCACAAATGGCGTCTTTGTGCTACAGGATCATGCGGGGACTTCAGATGCTTTGACTTGAGACGAACCATAGCTTGGAGTGGGGGAGGAAATAGAGCAGATAGATCTGATTGTGATGGCGAATGACCTTTCTGGGCTCTGACGATGGTATCAAGGGATTAGTCACAATGTGTCTGCAAGAGACAACAAGATATCTGTAGACGGCAGAAAAAGAAGAGAAGTCTGTGGAAACAACAAACACAGAACAAGAAACGTTGGCATTAGGCTGACTTTCTCCGCGTCTGTGCCAGGGTCTTCACACCAGGTATCAGACCTGGTGAATCAGGTGCAACTGTCAAATACAACGTATGGCACTTTAGGGAAATGCAGGAGGAAACCAGATTCTCCACAGACAGGATTTGCACTTTCAAAGAGTGTAGTTACTCTCTCACCATGAATGCAGGCTTCAATCAGTCATGTCAGAACTGTTTACATGTTGGTCCAAGTACACAATGTTACAACACAAATGTAACATGTGGTATCAATTTAGCCCGATTTGAGTAATGGGTAACCAGCTGGACAAGCTGCAACATAACAATATGTCAGAACCTGGCAATGTATTCAAATGCAGCAGTTACTAACAAATGCGCCATACATCATACTATTAGTGAATCATGTAGTCTAACAAGCAAAGCAAAAAAGGAACAATGATCTGCAACTGACTCAAATAGATCAGACACTGTTTGAAAAGCTGGCAAAAACTGGCTCCCGACAGTATGTATAACATGTATAATTCACCAAGGCTTTACATCATGTACTTTATACATTTTGTGCAAAACCAACCAAGATTTTTAGGAGTGATCCACCAAGGATAATTTTTCAGCCGACATCTCCTGTAACCAAGGTGATCATCCCGACAACTCCTCCATTACAACCAGAAACACCTGACGAGTTCTCGAGTTCAGCTGAGATCAGGTGAATGGATCGCATTCTCTAATGGATTTTTCTTAAGTTTACTCAACTTTTCACTTCTAACATGTAGATTTTAATACATTCTTCTAGTCTTCTGAAGCAGTGCATGGGAGGAAGATCTTGAGCACACCTGTGGGATCAGCATGCTAAGTCATCTCAAACCTTGATTCTGACAAGCTACAGAACCATGAGCTGGGAAGCTCTACGCACTGGCCTTGAGGCCCATTGTTTAGTATACTGGCATTCATGTTGTTGTTTTGGCCTTGTTACTGGTACATGTATGTCCTATGTGACCTTCCATGACCTACTTGCAGTGACCTACATTGCTTGACCTTGAGGCCCTTCTTTTACAGTTCCTCTACTGGCTCTGTTCTCACAACCTGTGCAGCATTACGCACACACATGAACTTAGTATCCTAGGACACCTCATGTGATATATTCACATCAGCAGTATTTGTAAAGATAATACAACACATTGAGCATTCAATCAGCAACAAATAACCAACGAAAATATAATAGGAACTAGAACATTAAT
The DNA here is from genome assembly GCA_002633025.1 of Notospermus geniculatus. Lineage (NCBI taxonomy): Eukaryota > Metazoa > Nemertea > Pilidiophora > Heteronemertea > Lineidae > Notospermus > Notospermus geniculatus. The sequence continues at coordinate 12,006 of NMRB01002464.1, forward strand.
TTGCTTCAAGTGCCAAATTATTTACCCATCATAAGCGTTTGATACAGTTTGGCTTTGTCCGAGCTCAGTAATAGCTTGGCCAGAAAAATTGGCATTCCTGCCAAATAAGTTGAATAATTCATCATGTAGACAGACAGGCATGTGAGTATGTCCCACAGATAGTGGTCTTGTAACCTACAAACTACAAGCTATGAACATGACCTGAATGCCAGATGCAGCCTCAAGGGAATCTGCAAAATCCTCAATAGCGAACCGCCCGAGTGACGTCGGATGTGTCAATTTCATTGTGTTTGTCCGACCCTGCTTTTGTCCTGTCTCACCATCGACAATGTGGTCACTCAGTAAAGTCTACTTGTTATCTAATATTTGTCCGACCTTCGCTGGTAAAAATAGAAACCGGGCGGTGTGCTATTTGAGTGCTATTTGAGTGCTTTCGAAGGAAGAGCGACGTTGGCAGTTTTGGCTTCTGACTTGTATTACACTTTCCCCTCACATCCTACACAACATACAGATTTTGTGCAAGCTGTCACATACCACGGCTCTGACATCTGCATATTCATGAAAGAGCTTGTATTTGGTCAGAGTTTCTTTCCCTCCCCCACTGAAATAAACACTCAACGACAAGGTGACTGGTAGCTCTCTCTCTTGCCAATTTCAAACTTCAGGGACCGGCTTTCTCTCCACAACAAAAAGAGAACAACAAACTCAACCTCCACACAAAAGGACATGCAATCGATCATTGTATACCAAACACAGCCCCTAGCACTATGACTTCAGCAGACTATGCCCATTACAATGCCCGCAAAGGTCATTTTGAAACCACCAAAAAAATACTACCACCCACTTCATAATAACAACAATACACCTTTCACAATGGTGTAACCTAATCACATGGTTCGCTGAGCTGACCTAGGCCAGCATGTCAGGTTTTCAAGTGCACAAAGCCGCTTGCCACAGTCCACTGACTTAAGGAAGAATTGGACGTTGAGAATTAGCATTAGTTACTTCAACCGTGACAATATCGAAGAAATCTACTGATCAGGATTTCAAAATGAACAAAAACTGTCCAGGGTTAGCAAAGGTCTTGCAAGGTTAGAAGGTGCTCCTCCAAGGAAGGCTAACATGAACCATGAACTTTTCACTCCCAAGATGTCACCATTCATTTGTGTCTTAAATGGGTAAAGTTCACTGTGTTCAGTGCGCCACCCACTCTTTTTTGGCACTTGAAGACATCTAATATGTTTGTAAACATATTCAAACATAATTGAAGATAACCTGGAATTGCATCTACCCAGTATAAGTTGTAACAAATCAGGAAACAGTAGTCCCCACATCATAAAACAATCTCAGTAACTCAGCATACACTGTCCTTCCGGGATGATGATAGTATGAATGCATGTCTGAGATAAGAAGTCTGAAATTGTGAGAATTTTATAGCACAATAACCTGGATGACATTGTGAAGCCTGGTCGAAGCACTTCACATTCTTTCTGCAGGATATCTGCTGGCCTGCCCGCTCTTTCAAATGACCTTCATAGACTTTCATGTATGAAGCCACCACAATGCTGGATACAGCCATCCAGGCTGTATGCCAATATCTTTCCAATACATGCGAGCTGGGTGACAGCTGAGCAGAAATCACCCCAGCCATGCATGGTATTCCGGATTTCAGTGTGGGACCACCAGATCCCTAGTTCGCCAGGGCATGTATGGCCTATTTACAAAAGTACATTTATAACTGCAGTACACCAACACAACTGGAGTAAGAAGACTATGAGATTGAAAAGTGAATATTAACCCAAACAAAGTTTGGTAAATCAATGTGTAGTTGAGGTAAAGATGGGATAAAAAAATGAGCTTATCAGCCAGTCACATTTGACACTCTCACATCATCACGCATGACTGTTGAGGTCAACCCGAAAATGCTAAAGAATGGGTTATTATTGCAAAGAAAGACACACAATGGACAATATCATGACAACCCTCGATCGCAATAGCCAGACCCCCATCTCAAAATCATTGTACATGTATGTTCCAATATTCCCAAATACCAAAGAAAAGGCCGTGTTGCAACCTCTCAATAGTTGAAATTCTTGATCAACTTCTGCACCTGAAAGTGAATATTTATCATTAGCAATATCACTACTTTCATCATCATGGTCCCTGACCATGCTGACTCTGTCTGCTATGTTTTGAATCTGTTTTTTTTAAACTTTACCAGCAGAATAGAATGCATCAAAAAAGCTTACCAAAATCAGAAAGGAAATTGTGATCTTCTTTTCTATTGAAGCAACACCATCAAGAAATCAACTGTAGTTCTTTCCATTCTCCCTTTCTTTGAATGGAATTGAAGCCATGAGTCAGTCACTCAAATGTCAACACATCAATGCACTTGGTACAGTCATACTTTACTCACACACAATGTACAGCAAATGTACACAGCAAATGTACAGACTCTTTTGCTGCAGTTGCAAGAACAGAAGTCTTCGCGTTTCAACACAGTTTGCAACCTGATCGTCCCCTATACGGTTTAGATCACGCTTGTTGCAATTGACAGATACACTGAATATGAATACGAAATGTCACAAATCGAAGATACGCCGCACTTGACGATTATTTTGCAGGGAAACTCCCCAATTTCGGAACAACTCCAAATTTCCCGAGCCACTACTCCGCCATGTTTATTTTAGGACTACTTTTCCTAATTGTCGCGGACTAATTTCTGCATCTTCTTAATTGGATTTCTCAAACAGTAGTAATACAGGTGTACTGATGTCAAACAAATAAAGTAATGTACCAAAATATGTTATCGGTGGTATTAAAGGCAATATTTCAAGAGATATGTGGTTTGAATTCGAACAAAGTTGTGCACTCATGTTTATGAGGATTAGCACAACA